>JAXQGT010000560.1:0-10698 GCA_037040375.1 Basipetospora sp. M8501
GCACTCCAAGGAGACGACAGGTATAGTGGCAGCAACTATCAGGCTGATTACCAGTCGGGCGAGTACCCGGATTTCGATTACCCCGCTAGGGGCCGCTCTCCACAGAGGAACATGGACGAGGCCCAGAGAGGCAGCCAGTTCCTCGCTGCACCCAACTTTGACAATAAACGCCTGTCTGTCGGTTACCGGCCGCTGCCCCCTGATGAGATCATGGATACTGAGGATCCGGAGTATCGCGCTAATCGCATCCGCTCCTTCTACAAGGAGTATTTCGATGACAAGAGCCAGCCGGCTCCTCCCGTGCCCGACTTGCCGCCGCATGCACTTGAACAACATGGTTCAGCACCTCAAGTTCGCGGCCCAGCGGGCCCCGGAGACCAGTACTACGAGGATTATGATGGCGCCTATCTCGAGAATACCTTCTTTGACCCTGGCTCCAACGCCTTTGTCATGCCCTACGCTCAACCTGTTACGCGTCGTGCCATGACACCACCTCCCCGAGGACCTCGCATGCGTGGTCCTCCTCCACCCAGGGCTATGCATGGCTCCATGGGCGGAATGAGCATGCCAGGCGGCCGCGGTTCTTTCCGTCCCGGATCCGCTGCTTCCAGCCGGTACGGCCCACGACCTGGCTCTTCAGCATCTGCTCGGATGGGTGCAAGGGGAAGGCCTGTAGGCCCGCCGCCTGCCCCCCTTACTACCCTGCCGAATCCGGCCAAACTGAGAGATGACACCTTTGCGCTCATGTCTGCTACCGACTTCGCGCCCCCGGACAACTTTAAGGACCAGGCTGCTGGGCGCTCTCAGAGTCCCGCTCCCGAAAAGCGACCCTATCACTTGCCCATCCCAGTGCACACGCCGCTTGTCAGCTCATTCGATGATCTGTCGGCTATTCCCAGCCCGTAAGTACTCCTGAGTCTCAATCCAATCCTCTCATATGTGGAGTGCGGTATCTTACTAATGATGCGCTATAGGCACCTGTTGAGGAAGTCAGGCACGTTCACGGGGCTGGACTTTGCTCCTCCCAAGCGCTTCAAGGATAATGGAGATGCCATGAGCGACGCCGGAAGCATCCGGAGCAATAGGAGCGGTCGAAGCGGTATCTCGGCTGTTCAGAATGCAGCGCTTCGAAGTGGCGCCGGTCGCGTCAGCCGCCTTCCCACCGACACAGTCTTCACGACAGCACAGTTGAACGACCAGCTCAAGCCCCAATGGACGATGCGCCCATAGTTGGTTCCCGACACGAGTTTTTTTCTTTCTGGCATTGTTCGCAATCACCTGGAATACCGACAGTCTTGCAGCCCAAGACTCGGGGTGGACCAGCTTATGACCATTGCAACTGATTTCCCCAGCATACGCAGCACGAGCGAGTAGCCGGAATGTGCTTCAGGATCTTCCCATGAAAAGCCTGGTCTCGTGCTCAACGTCATGTATGATGATGCCCTCATTTGGAGCTCTCATTGCGTTTCAATCGAGAGCCGTAATGTCTTGTGTTTAGCATTTGCATACTCGGCCGTTGTCTTCTTTTTTCTTCTTCTTCTCTTCTTTTCTATCTTTCCCTTCTATAGTGTCTAATTTCTAGTCACGGGTGCGTAGGGCAGCCGGGGCGGTACGCACCGGCTAGCATCCCCCGCACGTTTGCAACATATAGAGTTGTGGATGTTCATGTATCCTGTGGTGTCGAGGAGAGTGACAGAGTGGCGGTCGAGTCGAGTGTGGACAGGATTCTGCATTAGCAAACAGGGCAGGCATATCTTGGGGAGCAAAGAGGAAATTGTACTTGGGGCTACAAGTGAAACAGACGAAGATTGAGCGCTCTAGTGAGGAGCACGGTTACCTCAAGCTGGCTTGTACTATACTTTCGTATAAACTAGGACATGGGGTTGAATCTAGCAGTGGTCAAACATCGACTGAACGAATTAGCGGGTGGTTCTAAGGCCATGTCGAGGCTTCGCTTCCATGTAATGCGAGAAGTCTGCTCTATTTTCGGCACCAACTTGAGCGAATATGATTCTAGTAATGAGAGGATCTGCGGAGCATGGAGCGACCAGAGTAGGAAGAAGTTGGTCATATCACCATGGCATTTACAGGGAACAGTCGCTGTGCGAACCGGAGCTGAGTAAGACTTGGTCGTCGGATGTCTCTTGGGCTTTCGCTAAGTGCACGATTCCAACCCGCAAGTCTGGTTCACTGCGCAAGAAACCGAACAAGGTACGTTGGCGCGGGGCTCCTATTCGTAGAGGGGTTGAACTGGTGGTCACATTTGGCTTTGCTTTTCTATCGCGGAGAGACAAGTGACATACTCCTGTCTCGGAAAAAAGAAGGGATCTCCACTGCTGAAGCGCGTCCGGGGGGAAAACACCCATTCTGAATCACAGGCGAACACCTTGGCGGGAAGAATCAATCGACTGACCCCGTACACAGATTCCCCGCCCCAGACCGTTTTCCCGGCCGGTTCTTTGAATCATGTCCGTTGGGAGCAGCAGATCCTGTCGCTCTCCTTTTGGCTAGTTCATGTTATCTGTATTGAACACCAAGAGATCGCCCGCTACGAGCAACTATAGCATTTTCCTATCACGGTCTTTCCGTTCATATTCTGTTTGACGCGCCCTATACTTCGCGGGCGGGCGGATAAACGATAAAGGAAAAATAAAAGTAGAAGGTTTGTTACGTACATGTAGTCACTGTTTTCACAGAAAACAGAGGGCCGGGATACACACACACAACCCTCCCATTGTGGGGGCTGAATGTGGCGTTTCTACGACGAGCAGAAGAGGCGAAATCTATTTTGGGAATTCACACAAGAAGGGATGACATCTTCAACATTGGATACGAAAGTTAGTGGGGAGCAAACTCCATCCCAAGTGTGGCTGTCCATGCTGATCATTGACAGCTTTCAAGGGCGTCATCGATCCAAGGGACCAAGAATGGCACACGGGGGAGAGTCGGGGTGTGGTGGCGCAGAAAGTACTCCCTCCGTATGAACGGACGACACCGTTCTACCAGACAAGATGCACGTACTGTCCTCCTACACTAGATCAATCAGTGGAGTTTGCTCCTCTCCACGCCAGTTTTGTCTGGACATCAAATGGTATTCGACGGATCTTGCCACTCCCGGAAGCCAGACGCCTCTACAAACAGAAGTGAAAACGCGTAAACAAAAGAAGGGACACGCGATAACGGGCAGTCCGAGCAACATTGTCGTGCACCATACTGCTGGTGCTGCTGCTATTAGTATGTAACGTAGTGCGGCTTTCGCACGACGCATCATGTAGCGGTGGTGCTTGGAGCTCGTTTTGGGAAGTCCGAGGACCTGTGTCGATGTAACCGCGATGCGCAGGGCGAAAGTGCAGGGGCGGACGCGACCGCGCAGCGTCCCACGGAGGGTCAAAATGGGTGTCTGGACAAGTGCCTCCTCTGTGAAACAATTCCAGGCCTAAGAGAGAGAGAGAGAGAGAGAGAGAGAGAGAGAGACAGAGTCTATACGCGAAGAAGCCTCTACTAACGAAGAAGAATGCTGAATATAATGGTCTGGTTGTGGAGAAATGCGCGCCATGAGTCCGTGTACGAGTAGTTCCTGTCTCTGCAGAAACTCGTTCTCGTATCAACGCCCTTGTCTGGCCGATATCCCGGCGCACTAATATCATCAATATCACGAAGTGAGTGGATGTCATATGTGAACCTCATGCGCTAGAGCGTGGGTCGCACTCGTACAGACGGGACAACTCGGGCATTGAATAGCAAAGATGAACGGGAATTATTCCTTGAACCCATTTGATGATACAGGTGGGAGTTGGAGTTGCTGTACTCGTACTCGGGATTACATTATCTTGCGCCATGATTTAACTGACACTCCGACACATCAATGCATCAATTGGCTATATTACCCTCTACTGACGATATACTGGACGACTTCACTTCAGCAACTGACCAGATCGTAGGGACATTGAAGGCAAGGACACCACATTGAAGGTTGCCAAAATTTGAAGACCACAAGTGTACAGTATATAATGAGTCTGGTCACTGTGCCCCATAATACAGTGTACCAATACGAGTACATACGCTGTCACTCGTCGTCTGTTCAGTGCACGTTCAGTTCATACAGAGCACGCTATTTTTCTCAATTTATACGAGGACAGGATCGTATCCGCACATCGTTAGACCTTGAGACGGCTCGTACACTCATTCTAGGAGAGTTCAAGTTATATCCCGTGTTATGTAAGCGCTCCGCCGATGCACTGCCCGGACACTAGTGTAGACCCTCGGGCGGGGCAACTCAGAGTTCAATGTACACAGTGTAGGACACACTATACCACTGAGCACTGTTGAGCGAAAGTCCCTTTTTGCCCTGGCTCCAATGTACCCGGTCGCTTGAGTTGCCGGCTCAATTTCCCTCGAGACTCTTCCCAGTCGTCGGCCTCCCATTCCCCCGTGCCCTGTGCTTCTTTCTTTTCTACTGCAACAATCCCTTCGAACTTCTCATCCTTTTCCTCGTCGTTCCTTTCGCGAGAGTCGCCGATACCCTCGTACAACTTTAAACTTCCGCCCTCTGCTGACCAGCAGACGCGAGGCAAAATCGAGCTGGCTAGGGTCCATGTGTGTGCCACCTCCTCGGTTTTAATCCAACGCTTGGCCAGGAGAAGTCGACGCCCGAAACCCACCGCGACCGATTTTAGTCCAAACCTTTGAACCCTTGAGAGACCTGGACCTTACAGCCACGAAAATCGAGCCCTTCGCCTTGCCCCCTAGTGCACACTTCTTCCCTTGGCCATTTCAGCTGCTTCCGGCCATTCTGTCTCGGCCATAGAAGCCAAACCGACACTCATTTCAACCTCTATTGCCCACGAGTCGACAACCTCGACATATCGCCGGCCTCGTCCGCTCACTCTACCACCTCTCGTTTCGTCAACCCAGCCTTAGCGCGCATCAGCATTGCCAACTCATATACATCAATAACCAGTCCGTTTCTTTTTATTTGGAGGGTGATCGTCGTTATTTGGCGTCCGTGTTGCGATTCCACAGACGAGCATCTGCCCCGCGATACGTGCGTGGGCCACTTCCATATCCCATCTGAAGGTGAGTTGTATGATACCTGTGTTTGTTGTGCATCCCATTGTCGGCCTGTCAAACATCGGGCTCGACAATTCCCATTATCGCTAGCTGGTTTACAGCCTTGTTACTGCTCCATATCGATCCTGGACCTTGTATTGGTGTCGCCCTTCCTTCCACAAACCTCCTTTGTCCTGCCTCTCCGCACATTTTGAGGCGCACCGCATTCCTTAGCGGCGTCTTCGTCCTATCTTCTACATCATACCCATGGCTCCTCGCGCAGGCGATCACTTGCCGTTGCTACAATTTGCTAACATGGCCCCCGACTTCAGACACTTTCCACCATTTAAGTTCCTGAACGCGACGATGGCCGACCCGACCAGTGAGTTCCAATCTGTTGCCATGTATGCTCCACTGTTGGACAATGCTGACAAGCTCTGCCAGATGTTCCGGACCCCACGGATATCCCCGATGACCCGCCAAATGACCCCCCGCCACAAGAGACTTCTACCCCTCCTCCTCCCCCTCCTCCGCCGACCGATGAGCCCGAGCCGCCGCCAACTAGCACGCCTACCAGCCGGCCCCCCCCGCCCCCGAGTCCCTCGAATCCCCCACCGGATGACACGGACCCTCCGCCTGATGATGACACGACTCAGACTATTCCACCCACCGGCGGCCAGACGAGTACGGTAATCGAGATCATCACTAGATCAGGCGCTGCGCCACCACCAGGGACCGACCCGACCGGCCTGCCTTCCGACTCTCCGCAAGAATCGGACGATGCATCCGGTGGCGGCGGCCTAAGCAACAGCGGCAAGATCGCCATCGCCGTCGTGGTCCCCGTCGTGGCCGTCGCGCTCTTCCTGGTGGCCGCAATCTGGTTCTGGAGGCGGCGCAAGGCCCGCAAGGACGCCGAGGAGGAGCGGCGCAAGGAGGTCGAGGATTACGCGTACAACCCCAACGCCGACCCCACCATCCCCGCCGTTGGGCTCGTCAACGATGGCCCTTACGAGATGCGCGAGGATGGGACTTCCGGATATCGCGGGTGGGGCTCTACGGTGACGCCCGTCGGGTCCACGGGACAGAAGGCGTCGACAACGATGTCTGGAGGCGGCTTCGCAGGTGCGGCGTACTCCGACTCGAGCCCCCAAGCCCAGCAACAGTATGGGAACGTTTCTGACACGGGTCGCTCAGGAGAACCACTGGTCGAGGGCGGCGGTAGCCCGCGCGACGGGTCGTACTCTCCCGACGGCGAGATCCTCGGCGCCATGGGGCCCTCGGCGGCGGCGAACCGCGGCGGCGACATCCGCAGGGGACCTTCGAACGCCTCGTCGTCGTACAGTGCCGGCGCGCGGTCGGACGGCTCGGACGGGATGGCGGGCGCCTATCCCGGCCAGTACTACGATCAGTACGGCGCTGGGAACCCCTACGCCAACGTTGACCAGTACGGCGGCGGACAAGGGAGGCCCGGCGAGCTACCCGGGCAGCCGGTGATCCGGGACAACCCTGCGAGGAGGAATACCAGGATCGAGAGCCCGTCGCATTACCCCCAGCAGAGCGCCGGTATCTCGCAGAACTTCTAGAGCGCCCGGAACCAGTCTCGCCTGTTCGACAAACTATTCCTGGGATGCGGACGGCGTCCCTTTCTTTCACCTCTTCGAACGAGCGACGAGCTGTGTGTCCCCTTTTGCATCTGGTGCGGATTTTCGATCATCAAGATACCCCCCCCTCATCTCGCCTAATATCCTCCACCCGTTCGTACATGCATCTCGTCAAGTCTGATCAAAAGGGGTCCCCGCTACACCTGGACCTCGCACGGGAAACCCAGAGCTCCAGTCTAGCAGCGTCCTTTGTCTCCTTGACCACGGCACGCCACCATCCACCTACTTTTTGTTCTCTGGGGAGGCGACCCTTCTGGTTTTGTCGACACGTTCTCCTACAGCTTCCGATTTGATACGGTGCGAACGGCTTATCATTCTTCTTCTTTTCCTTCCTTTACCTTTGTCCTTTCTACCTCTCTGTCTTTTTACTATTTTCCCTTGCATAGTTTCGAGGAGGAGCTAGCTCAGCGGAGCGGGGAGAAGATTCTCATGATGTCCACGGAAAATAGTTTCTTTCCTCTTTCCTTTCCTTTTTCTTTCAATTTTTTTTTCTCACTTTTGCACCTTTACTGCTGAGAAAGGTGAGGCGTGAGGGGGAGGCTAATGAGTTGAGAGGAGGGAAGAAAGTGTGTATATATCAGCTGCGACACCAGTATATACTATTTGATCTGTGGGAAGAGGTTTTGCAAAGGGCTAGCCTATCCCCGATCCTAGCTAAGAGGATTAGGGTGAGTGACTCTGACACAGAAGACGGCACGGCACATCTGCCAAGCTCTTTTTCTTTCTTGAGTCTTGGAAGGTGTGGTGTTGCGGAGGAGCAGGAGGATAGTGGGCAGAGGGCGCGTGGGCCCTGTATTCAGGGGGAGGATTTGCTGATATCGGAACAGAGTAGAGTTGAAGAAATACGCACATATAGGTCTCTATCTTTCTATTGCTGTCTCCCCATTTAGTCACCGATAACATGCCTTCTCTGTATTACAAACGCTAGAGTTAGCCCAGGTTGACCGCGAGGACGGGCGGCGACCTCACGCCTCCCATCCTCTTTCAGGTCCTCTCCCCGAATCCTTGGCTGAGGTCGGCCCTCTCCCACCAAAACTTGACCCTCGCCATCTCCTTCTCACTCATGGTCCTCACTGCGCACGGCACCCCGGGACTCCCCGTCCCCGCCCTCCCCAGTGCCTCGTCGTTCCCCTGCCCAAACACCATGATCTTCCCGAGTCCTGCTTCCTCCCAGCCTTCCCTCACCGTCAGATCCTGCGCAAAGGGCGACACGAATTCCGGCCAACCCGCCATGCCCCCGTCCTCCTCTTCCTCCTCCTCCTCCTCCTCCCCGGCAGGGGGCCCACTCGTCACAAAGTCCGCGAAGAAGCCGTGCATGGCGTGCGCCACGGCCCGCAGCCCCGGCTGGTTCCCCTGCTCGAACTGGGTGTGCGAATTGGTCACGAAGGGGGTCTGGTCGGTGTGGTTCGCGGTTGCGAGGGGCGGGGACAGCGCCGCGAACTCGTACACGTAGACGGGGGCCGCCGCCTTCTTCTTCCCCACGCCAGACTGTGGTGGCGAGAGGTGGGACGCGAAGTGCGCGGTCTGGAGGACGGGCGCAATGTAGGCGTAGTGCGCGTACGCCGCTTCCAGTCTGCGCCAGTGCGCGCCTAGGACAGGCGACGGCGGCGGGGCGTCGAAGTCTCCCGTCTCCTCGTCCTCCTCCCCGGTGGTTTTCGGGGAAAGAGGAGGAGGGTAGAGCTCGTCAAGTCGCTCAAAATCCGCCTGCGTGAGCCCCGGGATCAGCGCCTTGAAGAATGCCCGAAAGTCCTCCGCCGTGTGTGCGGGCGGCACGAAGGCCGTGCCCTCGTGCGTGCAGAAGCCCGTGATGAGCGGCACCCGCACGCCCCGTGCCGACCGCCACAGGGAGAGCGGCTTGTCCGGTACGTAACCACCGGGCCCGTCGATGACGGGCTGGAAGGGCCAGCGTACGGACGGGGCGTATGCCGTCCATACTTTCAGGGCCGCGGCCGTCAGGGCCCGGGGGGATAGTTTGCGGAGGGCCTCGACGGCGTCCTTGTCTCCCGCGGAAGCGGGGATGCCGGCGTGGGTGAGGAGGGCGGCGTACTGTTCCTCGTGCCGGGGGTGAGACGGGTAGAACACGGCGCGGGAGGTCGGGCTGCCGGACTCAAGGATCGCCTTGTGGAAAGGTGCCGTTTCGGGCGTATGCCGGAGCATGTGGTGGCCGACCTGTTTTTCACGCGTTAGTTTCACTCCCTCTTCGCTGGTAGTTCTCAACTACATGGAAGACAAAACTGGAAGACGTGGGGAGAGAGGAGGGGGGGAAGTAGAAACATACAGAGTGCGCCCCGGCACTGATCCCCATGACACACACCCTCCTGGCATCGCCCCCAAACGCACCCACATTCTCTCTCACCCACCTCATCGCGGCATCCTGATCCCCCAGCCCGACATTCAACCCCTCCCGGCCCTCCGCCCTCTCCACCGCCCTGGAACCCAGGAACCCCAGCGCGCCGAGCCGGTAGTTGAAGCTCACGGCCACGACCCGCTGCCGCGCGTGCGCCACAAAGGACGCCATGTCCCTGTCCGATCCCGTGCCGAGGTTGAACGCGCCGCCGTGCACGTACACCACCACCGGCATCATAGACTCTCCTCCTCCGGCCGGACCACTCCGCTGCTGCTGCCCTTCGTCGCCGCTTCTCGAGACCGCCGCCGCCGCGGGGCGGATCACGTTGACGCTCAGGCACTCCTCGCCACTTTCTTTCATCTCTGCGTCCTTGTCGGTGCATGGGGCGACGAGCCCGAGCTTCGTGGCATCGTGCTCCTTGTCCGCGTCACCGGGTCCGATGTCCAGCGGGCGCGCGGGCCGGAAGCGGTTCGCGCCCGAGGTGTCCTTGGCGTAGGGGATCCCCAGGAAGGCCTCCAGGGGCCTTGGCTCTGTCCGACTGGCGGGGATGAGCAGTCCCCGGTACGTCCCCTGCGGGAGGCGGACTGTAGGTGCTGTTTGGGGAGACATCTTCGTGCTGGTTGTTGTTGGCCTCGCCGCTGGTCTGTTGGACTCTACTTCTCGCTCTCTTCCCTTCGTCTGTGACCAGCTGGCCTTACTCGGATCCCTGTAACGCCGAAGCTATTTCTAATGTGTTCCTCCGTCCCCCCTGTGGATGAGATATGCGGTGTGCTGATGTTCGGGGTTCGGAATGTGGCTGGCACCTAAAGTCTAATAAATGCAGCAAGGGTTCCCCCTCCAACACTAGAACATTAGTTCCAGTCGGCACTTCCGCCAGCTCAGCTTGCGACCCCGCAAAATGCTCACCCTCACCGGCAGATGACAGGCCTCGAACCAAACATAAACAATCTGCAGAGGCACAGCAACTGGTGATTGAACTTTGTTACTTCATTCTCAGCTAGCAATACAACAACCTCCTGCCCATCAGGCACAAAGCCTCCAGACCAAAAGAATGGAAATGAGATGATACAGACCAAAAACAGCAATGTGGAAAGCGACAGTGACAAAATCCATAATCGTAAATATATACAAGAAACGAAGAAAGGCTCTACTCCAGAGCAGCCTAACACCTCTGAGAAAAACAACGATTTTTGGGTTTCCTTCGCCCCTGCCCTGCGATAAACTCCTCGCGATGACCTCGCACAATTAAAGAAACGTGAAAACTACTGTAGACATACAACACTTCCCTCGCAGACCTAAACACCACGGCAAGTAATACAGATACAGGTGTTACACGCCACCTGTCTTCTCTTCAAAGACAGCATCAATCATCAATGAACGTCCCCGCCGACTCCGTTCCTCACGAGGTCTGCGAGGACGACGCAGCCTTCCGTCGTTGTCTCTCCGCCCACTCACGGCTTGCCTGTCGCGAACGCTCCGCAGCTTGCTCCCGTGCAATTTTCGCGAGATTCTCCCTCTCAGAGCGCTCTCGCTCTCTCTCAGACGCGAGACTGTTGTCGCGAGCGTAAATCTCTCGGCCCCTCAGTCTCTGTTGCGCCGCATCCTCTGCAGAGATGGTGCTACTTCTCTTGCCGCTTCCGC
>JAXQGT010000561.1:0-11062 GCA_037040375.1 Basipetospora sp. M8501
GAAGAAGGAGGGGATGGGTGATGTGCGTCCCACGTTTGCGAAATTCCCCGGGGCGCCTCATTGTCTCCTCAACTGTTCCTCAAGGGTCGAGAACAGCCAGGGGCCCCGGTATCACTTTCCTGAGCATATCGCGCATGGGCGGAAACGGGGGGATTCAATAGTCTGATACGAGCGACCAGCCGCATGTCAGCCGCATTTGTTGTCATTGGGCTTGTTACATTGGGCCAGACTTCGCGCAGGTTACCCCTGTCGTCCTCCCAGAATGCAGTGGTTTATGCAGATTCGGCACACACCCGGGACTCTGTTCTTTGCACGATAAGGAACCGGTCTCTGTTTTCGAGCATCTTCATGATCTTGTCTGTCCAGATGGCTTCTCGGGGAAAACACGAAGTAAGTCCTTGACTATTACCTCGCATCAGCCCAGTGCTGGTTCAAGCCGTAGTATCAATGCATCCCTGCCAACGCATTCGAAGCCGTGACCATGTGCATCCTGCGCCAAACTGGTTACGGCGACGACCAGGCTGGGAATATTGGCCCACACCCTCTCGTATCGGAACGCAGGGAGGACCCCTGCAAATCTCCTCTTCTGTTCCCAAAAAAGAACCACCAATTCGTTAATCGATGCAGTGAGTCCAATCAGAGCGCGGAAAGGGAAGCTAAACGCTCATAGGGCAGCGCATGAGAAAGCTTGATCGGACCACACGCCCTGCTGTCGTGTTTCTGTCTTCCCTATCCGTTCTCTTAAGATGCGATATAGTGTACGTGTAGATGCAACGGGGAGCGATCAGCGAAGTGTTCAATAAATCGGCACTTAAATATCCGGAGCGTTGTTTCCGTCTGCTCAGCTGAGCGGGCGTGCATCACAGGCGCGTCGGAGACGGACCACTCTCTTAGCCAACAACTGTTCAACACGGTGTGACCCGGTGTCAGAAACAAGATGAAATGATATTCTACATAATGCCCACCTTAATTGCGCGTTATATATAAGAATGACTAATGCTACGTTAGACTTAGTCGGTGCACCCTTAAAAAGGAAAGAGAAAGCAAAAAAACATACAACACCGGGGATTCGCTGGTCGTCACCGACCCAACTACTAGTCCGGCCCTTAGTGGTTTATGTCGCAGGGGAGCAGACGGGACCCTCAGCTTTCCACTAGGTATGGTCGTATGTACAGAACATTCAAAATGAATCACATTATCAAGGGAGATTGTACCGTAATGCGATTGTTCTTAACAATCATTCCCGCCTGCCCCCACTCTAACTCCCATATTGCCAACGCCGTCATGAGCCCTTAACTCCGGGGATTCAATTTTGGCCTGCTTCCGGGCCTTACCGTCGCATTGCGTTAAAAGTCAAAGTGCAAAGGACTCGCGGCCTATTTAATCCCGCAATACGTTCGGGATATGCACCCCAATTCGGACCTATGGCGCAACGGTAGCGCATCTGATTCCAGCACCAGTTGGAGTGTCGAGTTTCCAGAAGGTTGAGCGTTCAAATCGCTCTGGGTTCATCTTTTTGTCTCTGAAAAAAGGAACCATTTCTCTCGTCTGGATTTTGGAATCGATATCAAGGAGAGCGAGGGCTGGAATAGCAAAAAGCGCCGTATCAATTCTGTAGGTGCTAAGATGTGGTTTGGCCCCCCGAAAATCTCTCACAAGGGCACTTTTGTCTATCATTCCCACGCCGTTATTTTTATTGGTCTTATATCTCTGCCGTTGTTGTATCGTCGCAACACACCTTGCGTTTGATACTTCACTTTATAGTCCTGCCCCCGATAGCTGTCCCGCAGTGCCTACTGTCGGTAGATGTGATGGCTTTTCGGACTTCCCGTCCTTTACTAACATCTTATTGATGGTGACAATGAGGAGAATCGCAATTGCCTTCCACTTGACACAACGGGTCTCGGCGAGGAATCTTCTTCGCTGTAGGCCAGCACTCCTGTTCACTCTATTCTATAGAGCCTAGCACGAGACCAGTATCTACGTTCTCGCATTATCCAGGCCAGGCGGGCCAGGTGAGCATATGGAAAACTGAGCTGCACTAGGTTTACCGTGGGGAGAAGTCTCCACCGGGGTCACCTGGGGTAATACAAGACATGAACGTGGTTCCAGAATCGATGCACGGGTCCTACTGAAAGACGAATACATGGCAATGTCCTTTAGAAGGAATGTCCAAATGGTCGCCGCAAACAGTGTAAAACATGGGGGCTATTCCCAACGAGAAAGCAGCGTTGACACTTGTGGTGCCCGGTGAGAAAGATTCACAGACGAAAGTTGCGCTCCATACCATCAACCAATTGGGCGCATGGTTTAGTGGTATAATTCCTCTTTAGCATAGAGGCGGTCCCCGGTTCGATTCCGGGTGTGTCCAACCTTTTGCCCCTCGGACATAGTAGGTGGAACTTTCTTTTTGCTAATGCGATTTCGCTCAAATCCACAAAGATCAGCGTGTACAAAAAACCTACATCCAAACCTCGATCTATCAATTTGTTAATTGTCCATGTTTCCTTATCCTCTTCATCCTGTGCAAATTTTTGCCCGACCCACACCAGCAGCCGAGCCGACATTGCTGCATGCCTCGAGTGGGTGGTCTTCCTGGCCTCGATTGCCGACAGATTTGGAGGACAGATTTGGACGATATTGCTTCTCAGTTAAACGCTACGTTTGCCTACGCTTCAAATGATCCAAAGTTAAGAGGTCAACACTCCAAGGTGAGATGACCGTTGTGCTCACATCAGGTTCGAGTCTTGTAATCACACTCAATATGGATTTACGCCGTTCCCTCGGACAGAAACCCCGATACCGGGACAGCATCTCGGCATAATTTATTGAACAATGGGGGCCCGAGAATCCCCGCTTTAATGAGAATCTTCACTGTCCGCCTCCCCACGAGCTCAAGATAGCGTAAAAAATAGAAGAAAATAACATGGACTGTTAGAGATATGACCCTGAGTAGCTTCGTCCCGGGCGGGAAACCCATCCTCCAAGGGATCCTCCTTTTCTCCATCGGCATATACACCGGAGCGTTACTGAACAAGCGAAAAAGAACACTGAGCTCTTCCGGCTCGCTCCGTGAGGTTCAATCCGATGTAGCCGACACTCCCGCCCCGTATCCCCCGGACGCCCTCCCTGGCAGGCGGGACGTCGATACACCCTATGGAGTTATCAGAGTGTACGAGTGGGGTCCAGAGACAGGGGAGAAGGTGCTTCTCCTACACGGGGTTTCGGCGCCTGTGCTGACGATGAGCAATCTCGCGCACGAGCTGGTTGAAAGGGGTTATCGGGTCCTCACATTCGGTAAGAGAGATTGGATATTCGGAGATATACATCTCACAACCTTAAGATTCTCAAGGCTAAGCTTACCTTGGTGGACAAGATTTATTTGGTCGCGGATATTCGGAAACACCCGATGATGCACAGCACGACGCCCGACTATACACAACACAGATACTCCTGGCTCTCGCATCTTCCCCGTTGCCGTGGCTGGGAGACGACGCTTTCCACCTTGTGGGCTACTCCTTCGGCGGCTGCATATCGGTGCCGTTTACCCGGTACTTCCCCAACGTCGTCAGGTCTCTGACCTTGATCGCATCGGGCGGGCTCATACGCGAAACGCACGTGAACTGGAAGCATAGGCTCCTGTACGCCTCGGGCCTCCTGCCCGACTGGCTCCTCCAGTACATGATCCGCAAGCGCCTCGCCCCACAGCACCCCGCGAACATTGAGGCACGAACCGAGGTAGTGCCTTTGGAAGAAGTAGTCGCCAAGACGACGGCGGCGGCCTCGAGGACGGGGGCGAGCGACGCTACGGGCGGGGACAGCTACGACGGCGCCGTCATCTCGCGGGCACTCCCCGGGACGACCATCGCGCAGGTCATCGCGTGGCAGGTACAGAAGCATCCCGGTTTCATCCCGGCGTTTATCAGTAGCATGAGCCATGCCCCCATATACAACCAGCGGGCGTTATGGGGTGAGCTGGCGGTGCAGCTGAGAAGACGTCGGGGTACTGGCCTGGGGGGACGGCGTGCGCATGGTGGCAAGGTCCTGTTCGTTCTCGGACGGACGGATCCGGTGATTGTGGAGGACGAGGTGAGGGAGGATGCGGCTGCTGTGCTGGGCGGGGATATGGTGGAGTTTGTGACGCTGGATGCGGGCCATGAGGTTGTGATAACGAGGGCTGGCGAGATTGCTGATATGCTATCCGCGTCGTGGAGCAGTCGCGGGCTGAACTGAGCAATTTTCCCAGACTCGGGACTTCATGCCAGGAGACGTGGTATTAATCAACTCTGCCTACGGCGGATTATATGGGTCTTTTCCGAGCACATGTATATTGACATACACACTGACATTAGCGCATGAACCGTCCTTTCATATCAATATTAGTTCGTCTTCATTATGTTCCAAAGCGCATCCAACTCTACTCCAACCATTTGCTAGTGAGTCGACTTGAGCGCCTTCGGCCCCTCGTCATACGTGCTCTCGCTCCCCGGCCTAGCGCTCTCTCTCCACTCCGCGCCATCCGACTCCCTTACCAAACTCGACTCATCATGGTCGCTATACTGTATCGTAAACGACTTCTGATACATCACTCCGCGCACCCGATCACCCCCGCTGCAGCCACCCTCCTCCGTGGAGTCGTCCGCGAGATCATCATCCGTCCGCGTAGCCACGGCCTGCGAGTGGTTCACTCCCCGACGACGCTCTGAAAGGCCGAACTCGCCGGGCAGGTAGGACGATGCGCCGCCGCCGCGCCGCCGCGTAGTAGTGGTTGCGGTACCGGTCCTGTTGGTGGTCTCGCGGAAGACGGCGAAGGTGCGGGCAAGGATGAGGCGCAGGGAGGGCATGCACGCGCACATGATGCCGACGTTGATCTCAACGACGGACCAGAGGGAGACGGAGAAGTTGTCGCGCGTGGCGTTGTGGGAGCTGGCATAGCTGACGAGGGATTGGAGGCGGAGCATGCTGACGATGGTGACGCTGTTGCGGGGGGGAAAACGTTAGCAGAAAAGAAAAGAAAGAAAAGAATAGGAAAAGTTTTTCCAGAGGGGTAAGAAAACAGGGGGATTGGGAAGGGAGGAGGAGGGGCTTACAAGATACCGACGCCGAACATGAGGCCGACGCCAATCTTTCTCTTCCAGTGCAGGTGCAGCTTGGGCAGCTGGCTCAACGGCAGGGCCAGCATCCACAGGTCCAGCACGATGCCCCCGATGGCATTGGCCCACACCAGCGCGTTGACGTCGATACACGTCCCCTCCTGCTCGCCATCCCACCGCTCCCAAAAGTGCCGCACGGGCGAGCACTGGAAGATCGCCGCAAAGGCAAATGCGATACCAAACAGCGCGTTCACCGCAATGGTGGCCCAGATGACGTGCCTGAGCCGCGTGGCCGGAAAGATCCTCAGGTAGAAGAAGGAGATGGACAGCTTGAGCAGGGTGAGCTCGACGAAGTAGAGGATCTCCTGCACGTAGAAGAAGAGGCCGAAGCGCGTGATGCTGTCAAAGGGCACGGTCCAGACGTCGCGGCCCAGGCCGTTGGGCACGGTGCCGTGGACGATGAGGACTTCGCTGACGATGCCGATGAAGATGGTGGCGAGGATGAGCCAGTCGTCGGGCCCGCAGCCGGTGCGGGCGACGTAGAGCTTGAAGACGAGGCGTGCGAGGACGAGGACGCCCGAAATGACTCCGAGGACGATGATGATGACGACGAGGGGCTTGGAGTTGTCGCGGATGGGGCGGCCGCAGGCTGTCTCGGTTGAATTTTTGGAGTCTGGTGGTGTGGCGAAATCGGTTTGTTAGCCTGCCCGCCACTTGTGAAACTCGAAATCTCTCATCTCTTTCTGATTGTTCCAAGAATCCCTACTTCCGGATGCGAGGGGAATACATACACAGGGCTTGTCTTAGGGTGCAGGTGGTGACGATGCAGTCGGTAGCATCCGCTTGGTAGTCTGCATCATCGCAGAGGCACGCCTGGTCGGAGATGGAGCATTCCGTCGTCGGTTTCGAGGCGAGGAGACACTGGACCTGCAGTTTTCGGGCAAAATGACCTGTCAACATTCATGGTTTCATTTTCGGAAGCGAGGGTCCACGTACTGCGCACTCCGGGAGTTCCTGGAGATCTGTCGGAAGGTTGTTGCTCTCGGCATGTGATGATTGCACCGAGCTCAGCACCAGGAGGAGCAGCCCCAACAGGGGCGATGTGAACTTCATCCTCGTGAGGAGTTTAGCATAACGGACGGATGCTTTCGGATGCTTGACTAGAGTAGCCACGCTGTTGGGATGATGTCTGGAGAAAGGATAAGGATCTGTGGAGAAATATCCTGCCAAAAATTCGTGGGGGAGCCGTCAAATTCATGATCAGACAACCCCAGGCGGACTATTACTCTACACGCGTTGTGGAATCAAGGGACTTGCCACTGTGGGAAAGGCGAACCGGCTGCTTCAAGGCGCTAAGATATTTTAGTGCATGAACTTGGAGGGTGAGAAGTCGTACTTTTTGTGAGCCGCCGGTCGGGGATGTCCAGATCTAGGGGTCTTCTCCGTCAGACTGGGTGGGTTAAGCCTCGACACCTCGCCGCTGATTGGTGACTTCGGAGTTGATTGTCTCGAGTAGCGGGGACTGCAAATCGAGACGGTGTGTACAAGTGCACTCCCTAGCACGGTCGACATGGTACGACGGGTGGGCCGAGGTCAATTGTCAATATCCGCAGGTGGGTGTAGAGTATCTTTGATCTGGTGGTTTGGGACCGGGGACGGGGAAAGGGACGGGCGGGGAAGCATCCCCGGTCAACATCTATTAATCCCAACACCAGCCCTACGCTATGACTTTACTAACACCGTTTCTGGGTATTTGTCCTTGCGAGCGATGCAGGACATGTGATCATTATCAATGAGGGTTCCATACCCCAGAATATACCTTGATTGTCGTCTCAAAATCAATGCCCTCGACTTGTTCCGGGCGGGCAGACCTTCTATTTAAGTCTGTCGGCGGCTACTGAAGCGGGCTTGGGGCGCACAATCTCTTCGTTATTGATGCATGATTCCCCATGATCCTGCCATCCGTGCAATTACTCTTCTACTCCGTGAAAGAGCGTAACTCAGCTTGTAGCCAACTGGCTGACTGCGAGAAGGCAATTCGTCCACAGGCTTTGTCGTCGATCCTCCGACGAGGTCACCCGGAGAGTTCAAGGTGCATCCAAGGACTCCAATAAGAAGAGATAACAGGGTTATTTGGATCTTAGCAGATCAGAGTTCGGCGAGGATGACGATCATCTGGATCTCCACTATTTTTTTGTGTATCCCTCTCGCGCCAGTAGGAGGCAGTTACATGGCCGTCCACATCCAGAGCTAGAACAATGCTGTGGCTGTTCTCAGGTCTCTCGAATGGTTTGCGTGTTAGGCAATCGGGTCACCGCCACAGAAACCTAGACCACACATCTCGTATGTTGTCGAACAGAAACTGCTGCAGCCAGGCTCCGCCACATTCTCTGCCCGAAACGGAAAAAAGACGACATGCGGCGCGGAGTTGTAAGCTCCAGCCACATCGGACAAAAAGAACGCCGAGTGCCCATAAAACAGGCTATATCGTTCCCGTTCCTCCCCTTGCCTACTATGGCAAAGAGCACGCAACGTCTTTTTTGTCCGTCTTGGGCCTCTCCTCCAACAATCTATCCCATGTAAGAGGAGTGAAGCGGTCATTCCTCCCTTCCCCTCAAAATGCTGTCGTCAGACAAGTGCTGGGAGTGCCGGAAGAGACGACTCGTCTGCGACGCTGCGCGGCCGAAGTGCGCCAAGTGCCGCGCCAGGGGCGTTGAGTGCCCCGGCTACCAGAACAAACCACTCAAATGGGTCGCCCAGGTTGCGACTGGGGCGAAACTAATGCAGGTCCGGCGGACGGATTCCGCTAGCGACCACCACCACCTGCGACCACCAGTGTTACCCCGGCATGTCGATCTCGACGACTCCCTCCGGACCGTACACCAGGGAATAGACTACTGTGAGCTCATCTGGTCCTTGTCCGCGTCCCCTCTTTGGATCACACGGTGGTTTTTACTTACCTCCACCTCCGTTATCCGCTTTAGTTAACGCGAAAATATGCCCCGAGCTCGTCGCCGTCAATGACGCCGGCATGTTTGCGCCCTACATTCTGGCCCACTCGGACGTGCACTTCATGTCCGAGGTCATCATCGAAGCCGTCGTGTACGCGGCCCTCGGACACCGCATCCTGCAGCTACGGCAGGCGCCGCAGGAGCACACGCTCGTCCTGGCGCGGCGGTTCCAGGAGCACCGGGGTACGGCGCTGCGGTCGCTGGCTCGTCGGCTGAGGGAGCCGGACTCGAAGATGTGCGACATGACGTTGGCGGCTGTGCTGACGCTTCAGTTGACCGAGGTATTGTTCTCCGAGCTGTCTCTTCACTTCCCTTAAGTGTCTCTTCCTGCATTTTTTGATGTTGCGGGACGCCATAGGGTACAAAGAAGGCTGCGATGTCTCCCACAGGCAGCTGAGAGTAAAACGCTTTTTAGATACAGAATTACGTCTCCCCGACCTGGAGAGCGCACACGGATGGCGCGGCGTCCATGATTGAGGCAAGGGGAGGCATAGCCGCCGTTGTCGCGAACGCACCGTATATACATCACCTCACGAGATACTACGTCCTGTAGGGGCCACCACCCACTCACATACCATGAGACTTGAACACTCAATACTGGGCATTATGGATACTGAAACCTTAAACTGGCAGTATCGATGTGCTCGGCAGCACAACCTCCCCCACCGTCGAGCCAGAAAGGGGCCGGAACCAACTAGAGTACATCCCCCTCCTCGCGGCCCTCTACGGCAACGGCCTCAGGACGTCGATACCGTGTCCCGTCGATCTTTTCGCCGACATCATCCGCGTGAACTTCCTGCGGTCGCAGCACCACCACCCGGATTCCCCAAACCCCGGCCACGACCCGGCAGATGTGCGTAACATCCTCAACCACGTAGTCGCCTTCTCGCCTCAGAAATGGGCCGCCGAGGTCACTAGTCCGGACCCTACTACCACCGTCCCACCAGGTAGCCGATCCGCGCCTCCCGAACGGCAGGACGCAAAGGATCTCGACGCCTGGGCGAGGATGGGGCAGATCTACCAAGCGGCCGTCGCACTCTACGCCATCGCCTCCCTCGCCTCCACCTCTATGACCCCGTCGTCAAACCACCACCACCACCACCACTACCACCACCCTGGTGATCCCGTCTCCGCCGCACTCGACATCCCCGGCCTCAGAGCGGCCTTCCTCGAAACCCTCATCGCAGACCTCAGAGCCCTATCACTGGAAACAGCGCCGGGCCTCGCCCACAGGCTGCGCAGGCTGGTCATCTGGCCGCTCGTGATCGCGGGCATCGAGCTGGACCCGTCGGACGCCGCGGCGCGGAAGCTCGTGCTCGACGAACTGTCGTACGTGAGCGAGGCGCTGGGGACGGCGGGCCCGCTCGTGGGCAGGGAGTTTCTGGGAAAGCTTTGGGGGAGGAGCGGCGGCGGGGGTGCGAGGTGGGATGTGGAGGGGAGGGCGTGGGGGGATCTATTTGATACGCCGTACATTTTTGCGTTTTGACGTCGGGAATGTACCGTACTTTCTTCTCTCTGGTGTTGGGAGGAAGAAAAGGTGTATTGATGGAAACATAACTTTTGTTTCCTTCTTTCTTTTTTTCTTTCGGTAACTCAATGCGACTTAGAAATTGGCCCCGCGTCCTATGCGGCGACCTGCACGTCCGAAGTCTCGAGTTCATTGTCTATAGTCTCCTGTACACTCGCATCGAGCACACCCCGCGCTGTGTCGAATAACTGTAGGACGTCCAGGCCAAGATCGTCCGCGAAATCCGATGGCTGATCAGCGTCGGCGACCACTTCGTCCGAGGACGCGAGCGGCGGCGGGGCGTGTTGGTCGGCACGCTCTTGGCGGTAGGCGGCGACGTGCTCGGCCTCCTTGTCGGTGCCGCGCCAGGTCCGCCCGTGGAGGTGTCGCAGGCAGAGTCGTTTTCCGTCGTCTGGGTGGTAGAGCCACGTCGCCCACTTGGCCCACTAGAGATGAAAACCCCCCCGATCGCGTTAGAATGGTATCCAGAGGGAGATATAGTATGCAAAGGGGGGAAAACAGCATGGCAACGGGAATGACACAGGGCGATGCACTTACATGACCTTCCTTCATCTGCGCCCTCGCCCTCTGCCCAATCTTATCCTCGATGAAATCCCCCCGCAGCACAGCCAACCGCGTCGGAAACACCTTTGCGAGATAATGCTCCCTCGACGCGAGATGCGGCTTGTCGTGCCAGAAGAACATGGGCGTCAGCGGGATCCCCACACCCGGTGCCGTCGAGGGCACGTAGCTCCCGCGCAGTCGCTCCGTGCACTCCCTCAGCCGCGGGAACAACATGACGTCGGGGGAGAGCGTGTATCCTAGCATGCGCACGGCGGGGAGGCAGACGTACTTGATGGATACTTGTCGGTCGTGGTGGGGGTGGGGGTGGTGGTGGTGGTGGTCGTCGTCGTCGTCGACGACGTGCTCGCGGTCTCGCATGAGTTGGAGGATGTGGTCGGCGGGGAAGTCGGCCACCAGGGCCCAGTCGTGTTGCTGGACCCAGACGTACGGCGTGTGCGTTGCTCGCAGTGCAGAGCGGACAGCTAGGCCGAAGCCCATGCGCCGTGATGGCTCGATGAAGGTGACTTGCCCATCGGGTGTCCGGGCGACCGAGTAGGCCACCGAGTTAGTCGCGTTGTCCCACGGGCAGCCGTACTCCGCCTCTGCCTGCGAGTGTTCGAGTTCCGGCTCGTGGCCGTCTTGGTAGTGCTTCCGCAGTATGAGGCTCTTTACGTTGTGCTTATAGGTCACATAGTCCCTAGCTTGTTCGGCGGTGACGCAGCCCTTCTTGAGGCGCGCCTTGGAGACGACCTGGTCGTAGCCATCGAGCACGACGACGACGCGGCAGGTCGCGAGGGTCGGGCAGTGGGCCGTTCAAATTTGACAGAATCTGATTTAATAAAGAATTCAAGACTATTAGCTGAAGAATCGAAATTACCAAAGTTGAA
>JAXQGT010000562.1:0-10923 GCA_037040375.1 Basipetospora sp. M8501
CGTCGGCAGCTGCTTTCTCGATGAGGCGGATGATCTTTTTGATGGTGGCCGCCTTGTCCATAAAGACGGGGGCGGCGTGAGCCGCCGCAACCTTGAACTTGGTAGGCTTAGAGGCCATGTTTATAGTGTCTAGATGAGTTGGTTAAGTTCTCCTCTGCAGTGGGGTAGGATTCGAGTGAGTGAAGGTTTGATAGAAAAGGTGACAGAGGTAAAACCCCGCTTTTCACATTCGTTTTACGCTAGTCTCAATCGGCTTAATCGTCGCTGCGCTTGGAGAGCAGAGACATGGACACTGTGTGGGAATAGCTTTAAAATATTATGAACTTGTTTATAACCTCGATCAGAGATCACAAATCATTACATTGGAGTTCGACTGTGTATGATTTGCAGAGATGCGGAGTTTGTCCAATAATCTTCGGATTAGCGGTGGTAAGGGATCCTCGATAGCCAAGGGAGCCCATAACCCAGTGGCCAATGTGTACCTCAAGAAAAGATCTTGGTTAAGACGTTGCCGTACTCGGTGTATGATAAATCCATTTTTTCGATGTCGTAATCGTTCCAATACCCGCCCCCTGCAAGAGGGTCTCTCCGATGCCATTCAGCAAATCTCCCCTCTGCCTGCGCCGCAGTAGTTCCAAACTGCGGCTTAGAATCGTTGACGACCCAAATGAGTGGCACAACCTTCATGCCAAGGGCCCTCTGCCATTCCGCAGGATCGTTGTATGCCCCGCCATCGTAGCATTGCAGGTATGCCCGATCCAGGATATCATCGCGCTCCTCTCTCCCTTCATTGATCCCATCCTTCATAGCTATCCAGAAGGCAGCATTGGTATATGGCGCAATGGTGTATTTGTACCCCACTTCCCCTAGCATCTTGCCAAACTTGACAGTGCTTGGGACGTCGTAGAGGACCTCGTCATCATTGTTCACGGCATCGAGGTTCCATGCCTCCTTTAGAGCGGCGAAGTTGTGATAAAGAAGACTGTCTGGTTCGGGACCGGGGTTTGCCATGTGAGTTGCCACATGCTGCGAGTTCATCGATATCTCGAGCCTCTCGACGCTCGTCTCGCCCTCTTTGAAGGACCGTACCTTCTCTGCCAATGCGTCGCCTCCAACGTAGCTGCCGTTAGATGCCACGACCACGTCCTCGCTTCCCGGTGTGTTTGAGTAGTACTTGATGTCCGCATTCTCGAGGATGCCGATGCCGAACATGATAAGAGTGTTAAAGCCCGAGGTCTTCAGGGCAGTAGTGTTGGAGACCATTACATCCTTAAATAGGAATATGCTGCGGATATCTTGGGCATGTGTCATACAGACAAGCAGCTCAAGAATCAGAGCATGTAGAAACAGTCGCGCGTTCATCTTTGCTGCGTTCATTTATAAATATAGAACGACGGTGTTGTACTTGATAATGTTGAGTCAACCCTGATCATGTCCGCTTTTAGGAGGCCTGTTGCGTTCGGTGCAAAAGGATGTTGAGGCAGCGTTGTCCGCAGACGAAAAGAATATCCACCAAAATCAGACGACCCATTTCAGACGAACTAAGGAGGGGCAAGGCGGGGCTTTACTTGGCCGATAGTATAAAACGAACAATGATGTCTGGATTTGGAATTGGCTGTTGTGGTGTCTCATTTATCCGGGTCGGTAGTTCGACACGTCGCTTCGTGTAGACCGAGTGAACGGGCGGATTCTAGACCGCCCAATATATTTCGCGGGTGTGATTCGAGATATGGCATCCGGTACACTGTTTGTCTATAGCAATTTATGTTCAACACAACCTTCCCCTGTGATTGGCAGATGTGGGAGAGCACGGCGAGCGTCGGCTCGAACATAATCCTCAAACATGGGATTATCAAATGTCACTTCCGGGCCGCTGTCCCCCTTACTGAAAGCTGGCACAATTTATAGTGACATTTGAAGTCCGCCTTTACGCTGTGGATTCCACTGCCCTGCTCCGTGTTGATCTGAGTCTAATTAGTGGCCGTTCCACGCATCAATGTCAGGCCTTATTGGAACTCCTGGTATTTCTTTCACATCCCTTGGGTTGACCAGCCGGAAGTCAGCCTGCAAAATGTTACGTGTATTCGACAGACCTTTCCGTAAGGTCAAAACACACCTTGTCCTGGAATTTCGAGCTCCCGCACCGTGAGCTATATCCTAGATAGAGGACACTCCGGAACAACTGTGCCACTTAATATTGTGTGTCTATACACATACCCTGTACGTATATGGGCATGGTATTGCGCCGGACTTCTCATAGCATGTAACTGTAATACCTATATCTCGAACGCTGAATAATCTCCCATGTAGACCATGAAGTCCCTTGCAAAAGCCAATGCCGACCTCGTGCAGTTGTCAAACTGCTAGCTCAGAAACCAAAATCATAGGAGAGTCGGCAGTCTGTCTCTAATGCAACGTATATACTGGGCAGCTGCTTCCCTGCCACTACTGAACGGAGAACCTCCGTCAGTCCAGGGCCCGGAGCCTCGTTCCAGTCGTTACTCTGTCGCAGATGGTGCTTTTATTCCATGTGGACAGCAATCATCCATTGTCACTACCGGGCATTCCCCTTCCACACATGCCTTTATTCGTGTAGCGTTATTGGGCCTCCATCTCCAATAGACCGGGTTGTATGTTCTATAATCCCGGCAGATAGATACTTGGTTTTCACCGCTTCCGTTTCGATGGATTACTCCGTCACCTTTCACCAGGTAGCCTGGTTTCATGGCCAAGGTTGGTAGCTGCAGATCCTTGTTCAAAACGGAGCACACCCCGAAGGCGGCGATCCTGATTCTGTCTCCTCAGTCTCAACCATAAACCCACCAATGAGACATCCACTCATATCTAAGTGACATCCAGTACTCGACGAAATGCTGTCCAGGAATATTGCACCCGACGGTATGGCGATCTTCTTGGACTTCGAAATATTATAAGGACATCGCTGCCGTTAGCAAGCTCAAGTAGTGTACATACACGAAGGTCACAGAACCGTTGCCCCTTCTTAGTCCTCCATTCGCATTCAGAGAGCTTACAATATTCCCAGGATGCGCTCTTCATCCATTACCTTTCGTCTTGCGCAGGCCCTTGTTGCCTTTCCGGTGTCACTAGCTTGCGTAGGTTCCAGGGATGGTCTCCCCCAAGCCACACATACAATTAGCAACAACGCAGTCATTGAAATCAATGCGGGAGAAACATTTGACGGCGGGTTTGCGAGGTACGACCGTGGACCCGGTGCTTGCAATGGCCAGGATGAAGGAGGCACCGCAGATGCCGTGTTCTTGCTTCACGCAGGTGCAACGCTGAGGAATGTCATCATCGGCAAGGATCAAACTGAGGGCGTGCATTGTAAAGGGCATTGCATTATTGAGAACGTTTGGTTTGAAGATGTCTGCGAGGATGCCATCTCGATTGTATGTTGGCTGCTCGGCGATATATACCCCCAGTCTATCGGTTTCTAACACTTGATATATAGAAGGAGGATTCCGTGGGTTCTCAGACGTACATCATCGGCGGTGGGGCTTTTCACGCTGCCGATAAGGTTGTTCAACACAATGGATGTGGCACCGTCAACGTGAGTATTATACCACACTGGCTCGAAATCATTTCTATTAACCACGCCATGGCAACTCACAGATAAAGAACTTCTATGCTGAGGACTACGGAAAGGTCTACCGATCTTGCGGCAACGTGAGTTGGGAAACTAGATAACGTTTAAAATGGACTTTGTGTCTTGCTAACAGTCTATTTACAGTGCAGCAAACAATGCCAACGGGCAGTCACCCTCGACGGCGTCACTGCACGATCGGGTGGTGAGCTTGCTGGCATAAACTCGAACTTTGGCGACACTGCCACGCTTCAAAATATCTGCACAGATGCAAACACTGCGTGTCAGACGTACCAAGGTTGTGCTGGAGGTTGTGAGCCACAAAAGCTCGGGGCGTGTCCCGCTTAAGTAGCTTTGGGTAGTGTGGGGGTTCCTTGTAGAGAGCCACGTCCACATGGTGTCAACAGTCTTTCCACAATAATTCTACATTGGTACATGATTCAATATATCATATCACAGCGCTCAGTCGACGACGAAGGTTCTCCGGTTCGAAGGATCAGTCACGATCGGTCCACCGAGAGTATTGAGAAGCCTTAAATAGACTAGACCCTTGAATCCTTCCACGGCCCCGTATCTCAGTGTTAAGCAGATCTCTGGTCACGACCGAAGAAGCGACTGCCGCCAAAGAAGTATATTTACGGAGTGTCTAAATCAACTTCCAACGAGATTGGCTCTCTCCTCCGCCGTACTACAAGAGTTTGTTAGTAGAATCCCGGTATAATGGAGCAGTGGGGACTCACATAGGAACAACATAACCGTGTCGGGGGCTCCTCGGCAGGTTAACACCCTGAGATGCGGTCCACGACCCTTCACTAAGGTTAGTTGTTTCGAAAGGCACATAGCCAGTTCCGCGAGTGTAGTTGTCAATCCACAGGTGCCACTACAAATCGGTCAGTATTTGATTTCGCTAGGTTCTTACAGCGACGAACAGAGGAAGGGACACGAACCTTGTTGGGATCCTGATTGTTTCTGAAGATCAAAGGACCCTCACCGGCCGGAATTACCCCTTGGCCGATTTGTTCCGACACCATAGTCCATGGTCCGTCAACAGACGTGGCGACATTCTCCTGAATAAGTTCACCGGGCCCGTTCTTGCTGATCATGTAATATTTCCCGTCATCGTAAGCAATGGTGTTGTCCATCCCGAGGCTCACGAAGTCTTCTGCCTCGGAAAAGCTAACGAAGTCTTTGGTAAAACAGCGGATCACCTTCCAACCCGGGGAAATGCTGCCGCCAGCAGTGATGCTTGACGTCCAGAAGACCATGTACTCTTCTCGCTCGGGTACCCAGATGGCATCCGGGGCCCAGGTATTCCCGGCGTTGTCGGGGGAGACCCTAGCCAGTCTAGGCTCACTCCATGTTTTCATATGGTCGCTGGACTCCCAAACAACGATGGATTTCGAGCCGGTCCTCGTCATGTCTTGGTTGTTCCAGCCGCCGGGCAGATGGTAGACGGTGAGGTCCTGTATCGTGCGAATGTGTTAAACCTATATTGGGGCTCTAGACGATATCACCGGGAGACCGGGGCCCGCAGTTACTTACAGTGGCAATAAGCCAGAACTTTGAGCGGTCAGGAGCGACAATCAGGGACGGGTCCCGTACTCCCTGTGTTCCAACCGTGGACTGAAGGAATACCTGGCCGTTTCGGACCTCGGTCCACGAAGCAGGGTTGTTGTCGTTACTGACTGCCAGGTAAATTTGCTCGCCGTTGGCTGTCCCCTCGCCAGTAAACTTTACACGACAGAACTATTAGAACACAGAGCAATACGTTATTGGCGGTGATGCACATACGTAGACGTAGGCATAGTCCGTCAACCTCATATCACCAGTGTCTTGCCTTGGAGTGATACTATCAAGCTTTCCGGTCGGACTTGCTTGCGCGAGGAGGAGCCATGACACAATGGCGAAGGGCGTTAGGAGCTTCATTATCGGAAGGTTTGCTGTTGCTGAAGTCGAATAAGAAGGCACTGAGATTTTACGTCTGGCAAGCCTGAGTACAGACAGAGACTCACAAGTGTAGGCACCTTTATATTGGCATATATAGCACCATACGAGGCCTTAATGAGTCTTGGAGAATATCGCTACAGCACATCAGTCTCGATTCACATGCGCAGATACGACACAGTTACGGACCGACCTCACGACCAAGAAACACCGGCGATAGATTAACAACAGTCGCGCGCCAATGGGGAACATAATCGAACCCCGAGATACGAGGTTTGTTGGACTCTTATGCGACCGGTATTGTTGCTCTACACAGCAGTGTCAGGATCCTTGATTCCCGACCACTAATAAAGGGGGACGAGAGGGGTCGTGAGTGTTGAAACGCTCCAGTGACCTTCGAGCAGGTGTTTTAGATTTGGCGCTCCTGCAGGTCCCATTGCTGGGATATTCTCTCCACATTTTCCGTCGCTAGATCGTAATATCGGCTATATTGTATGGACGTACATTGATTGCGAAGGCCGGCGGCAATCTCCTCGCCTCTATCCGTCGCGACTGTGGGGTCCGGGGCAACTCTGCCAAGGACGTCATAAAATTTTGTCATTTCTGGCAAAGACCCCGGATTGCCTGGGGGGGCGGTTCCTGGCTGCCGGAATTTGAGGAATCCTCGCGCTCTGTAAACCGAATCCCAGTGGCGTCGATCAATCATAACATTGGTAGGTACCTTCTGGCGGCGAATCCCGTCTGGTTCGAACCTACATTGAGTAGAATCCTGCCGGGTCGGACTTCCTTTTTCAGAAACTCCGCAACCCCACTCTCAACCTTCATTTCATCTTGCCACCTCGCCCATCTCGCCCGAGAGCCACCACTCGGGCTCAAACAGGGCGGACTTTCTTCATACGAACGAGTTCCTCCGTATAGCAATGATGAAGTTTATCAACAATACGCCCGACAGGCCATTCCAGAAGCGCAAACAAGCGCCTCAAGCGTGTGACAACTGTCGAAGAAGAAAGGTTCGTTCACCACATTCATAATCTGATCTAGCTTCTTGAAGCCGCAAACGCCAAGGACGAGCGAAGCGGAGCCTCTATTAAGTCCACAACGCTAGTGGCCTTAAACTGACTTTCTCTTCGCATAGAAACGGTGTGAACATCTGCCAGAAAACCATCGTGAGAGTCAGAGAGGCGGTGTCGGCGAAAAAAATGATTCTAGGGACTCCCCCACAGCTCGGTCTCCGAGCATAGTCAGAACCGAAAGAGGCGCCGCCCAAGTACGGTCACTCTCGGAGACACCCTCAGTTCAGAGCGGAGCAAATACTCCAGGCGAACGTCGGTTGCAATCGATCAATGACCACGGACGAGGTGACGGTGATAGGTTTGTCGGCGCCCTGAATCCCGAGGGCACGTTCCTAGCCGACAGCCCCAACGCTGCAGGGAGCCACACTCACTTGGATGCAGTTGGCGTGTGGGTCTCTCGGACGAGACCCGAGAGTAGTCAATTAGAGGGCGACAGACCAAGTCCGCAGTGGCCGCCCATTGCTACGCCTACAACGTTGGGAGGAGGACCTGGAAAGGACGCTTCCGGGCTACTCCCTAGAGAGCTGCACTATCGAAGTCTCAAGAAGATCTACCTGAGCGATATACACAGGATATTCCCAGTTCTAGACTTGAATCTCCTGGATCAGAATCACCAATCTCCGCTTCTCACTCTCACCAAGCAAGCTATCTGTCTAGCGGCCGCAGCTCGCCCGGATGCCAGTCCATTTCTGACGCTCGACAATGAATCCGACGCGCCGTTGCCATACATTCAATTCGTAGAACGGATCTCATCAGCTATGTCAACTAGCCTCAGTGCGGGGTCGATTAAGGATAGGATGCAGGCCATCCCAATCCTTGTCATTCTTTCACTGTACACCTACTTCTCCGAAGACCGCCACCGATCTGCCGATCTCGCAGCTCTCGCAGTGAGCTACGTTCAGACCGTCGGGCTACATCTCCAGACTCCAGCTACCAGGAGCGACAACCCTGAGCACCTCACAAGACTGTTCTGTTGTGCTTGGGCGATGGACCGCCTTAATGCCGCCTTTCACGGCAGGCCTGTCATGATACACGAGAGAGATTTAGGCCGGGACATGCAAGCCTGCATAGACGAGCAAGAGGGCGGTTTTCGCCTGCTCCTTGAAACAATCGTACTCTTGGACAGGGTTATAGCTTTGTATAGACCTCAAGGCGAAGGGTTTGCAGCTCAAGCTCCGGCTCTTCCGAGTTTCGAAGACCTTGTGGAGAAAGCGGGAGCTCTTTATCTCGAATCTCGTCTCATCGGTGAGTTGAGCCCAAAGTCGTTTGCTACAAGTCGTGTTCACATTCTGATACCAGTGCAATACTCTTGTAGGTACTATCGAACTTTTGTATAACGCTGTGGTTATCTTGTCCTGCAGACCCCACCTCCCTCCCCCCTCTGCGGACCCGCGATACTCCACCATATCCCAGCGATTCTCTAGCCTTATCATCACTACAATCACAGGAGACTTGGGGACTGAATTATCCCATTTCCCATTCATCCCCTACGCCATTTGTCTATCGTTGCGGGTAGTATATCGCGAGATGAGGATCAGTAGGGTTCCCATGCTTCGCGCTAGGTTCTATCGACAACTCCAAGCGAATTGTCAGATCCTCCGCACCTTCGGGGACACTTTTCGGCCAGCAAAGGTCATGGTGGATCTTGTTGAGAAGCTCATAGAAGAAATCGACAAGATTGGTTCAAACCCCACGGCCTCCGTAGCCGATCGGGGGAGGGTTGAAACCGACTCTTACGAGTCTAGCATGCATGCGGACCGCCAATCCCGCGATATTGGTCTTGGAGGAAAAGATACCCTGCACCGGGGGGTAGATGTGCTAACTGCGTCAGGCACGTGGAGCGCTGAGGTCTTCGATTCAACATTCCCGGAGGGCCTTTCTCGGGTTGATATGTTTGACTACCTGGATCCTCAGTTTGATTTGACAGCCCTAGATGCGATCATGAGTGAGGGTGCGAACCTATATCCCTACATACAATAAGGGGAGAAGAGTAAGTGGTAGCCTAGAATACTACACGTAAAGGAACACTAGTCGAAGTTTTCTAAAGCAAATGTGTATATCCTAATGACAGGATCATCCAAGCTCGTTTTATCCGCAGCTCTGCCAATTGGTCGGCCTATGAATGCTAACGCAAAAAGCAATAGAATCAGCAGAGATTAAAACCCTTTCTCAGGCATTCAATGTGTTTGATCCCATCTACAGGGCGGTTCAGACATAAAACGGGATGTGTTGATGGATAGGGTGTGTACAGGACTAAATCATCAGCGTTGAACTAACTGTTAGTGGCTAGACTGTAGAAGCCTATGTTTCGAGATATACAACCCTGAAGACAAGATAGCTTCTACGCTATAAAACCCTGCAATGGAGCCTTAAAATACGATACGCATGACTATGCGTCGGTAGATGTGGAAAGAAACAAACGGTGGCTCAGAATTTAAAACAAATCAGCATCACTATATTATGCAAATTCAACTTCGCCTTAGAACCCGAGAATCTCGTTCGCCCTCTTGATTACCGTCCTTGCACCTGTGGGGTCGGTGGCTTCCGCGACCAGTTTCTCCAAACCCATAGCCTGTCTACCTGCAGTTCCCTTGATGAACTCGGGTCCCGGCCTATCGACGTGCTCCGACTCGCCCTTCCCACCAGGAAAATCGGGGCCAGGCGTACCGTTTACGAAAGCCTCCCTCTGGCGGGCCAGGTACCTTACATTGAGCTCAGTCGTGGGACAGACGGGTATATACATGACGCTTGAGTCTGACGACCCCGTATGGACCTGGTCAACAGCATGTATGGCTGGCTGAAAGTTAGCACTGTGGCATTACGTTCCTGGTTTCAACTTACAATCGCAGTGCCAGATAACAAAATCACCTGGCCTAACCTCTGGCATGTGAACCATGGTCTTCTTAAGTTCGAGGTGTGGATGAAGCGTGTCTGTGAGTTCCTGGGCATGGCTTGGCGTTGCGCCGTGGAGTTCGGAGGTCATTTTATCCCCCGCGGTGAAAGTCCAGTTGCTAGCTTCCAGGTACGCATCCGTACCAACGTCCTGCAATTCGCGGGTAGGTTGGAAGAAGGGTCGCAGGAGGACATACGCAGTTGCCATCTGGTTGAGAGGATTCACGAGTAGAGTTCCTTGGTAGGGACCGCAGACACTCATGCTCAGCCAGCTTTGGAACATCCGGAACATAGAGCACGCACCGGCACCATTGTACAGATCAGTGACGGCGGAGATTCGAGGCGCTGCATCCCATGGGTCGTACTTCTCCCATTCGCCTTCAAATACGCGGTCGTACACCCCGCCCAGGCCGTATCCTTCAGGCTCCCACCGCTCGAGACTTCCACCGTCAATGTGCGGCCCGAGAGCGAACTTGCCGTCGCCGGGTTGGCGAATGCGGAGGCGGTCGGCGTAGCTGAGCGGCTGAGACATTGATATCAAAGCCTCTGGATCCGAGCTATGCCAAAGCGATCGCATGAGAGTCTTTTGCGTGTGGAGAAGATTTGGGTGGGCGCGGGCTTTGAGCTGAGGTTCTGACCAGTATAGTTCATAAACTTGGGGGTCATGTGGGGGGAATGCTATTCTGTACGTTAATACTTGGTTAAGAATCGTTAATTTATGTGGGGAAACATACCGCGAGTACATGGGTTTTTCTTTATATAGTGCTCCGCCTCCGCTTTGTAACTCCGTGCTTCCTCCTCCGGAACGACCCCTCGAATTACTGCAGCACCGCGCTTTTTAATCTCCGGCAGGAGCTTCTCAAGGCCGTTTTCAAGATTTGAAAACTCTATCGAGGGAATAATAGCGGACCCACGCTCCGCAATAAGGGCATTTTCGACTCGGAGGCCGTCTAGAAGTCGATTCCAGCTCGCTACAAGTCGGTCCTCTCTTCCGCGGGAGATCGAGTTTTTTATCTCACGGAAACGGTCGGGAAGCGGAGGTCTCTCGGCACCAGATAGAGACACGAAGACGGAGGATATGTCGCCCTCCTTTTTACCACCGTTCGTTGCCGCAGTCATCATTCTCCTATAGTGATAGGAGGGTTTAGCGAGGAGCGAGGTTGTTCTTCGAATGTAAGTCATGTTTAATAGTGTTTGTATAGCCCGAGTTGCTATATTATCGTGTCGGAGGATGGGATATATTACTCTTAAATACTTGTTTCACATGATGAGTTGAGACTTTGACAACGTCTGGACTGCTAGATCGGGAAGTCCGCCTGCTCCTTCATCTTCACTTTTCACATCTCGCCGCCTTTGGACAAACCCGAGTTCCCTTATGGCTTGGCCGTGATGATGTCATGCATGGCCCAG
>JAXQGT010000563.1:0-10729 GCA_037040375.1 Basipetospora sp. M8501
TAAGTTGGGGCATCCACGTGCGCCGCGCCCTAGCCGCAGAGGAGCTGGCCGACGCGCTGGAGCCTGAGGTTGGCCGCCTCCTCGACATCCTGCAGACGACGACCAGGCTGTGCGGGCACTTCATCGCCATCGAGGGCGACAAGATCAGCCTAATCCACCACACTGCCAGAGAATACCTCACGACGATGACGACGCTGCCGTTCTCGCTGGAGCCCGCGTCCGGCCACGCCGAGATCTTCAGGCAGTCCATCGTCTCCTTTCTGGACAAGAACCTGCGGTCGAAGCTGCAGCGCACGTCGCCCCGGCTATTCGAGTACCGCGCGACGTCCTGGCCCCACCACCTCGCAGCCACCAGTCTTCCCGACGGCGGCGGCCCGCAGCTGGATCTCCTGGTGCAGTTCTTCACGCAGCCCGCCGTCCTGACGTGGATCTGCATCCTGGCATCCCTCGGCAGGCTCGAGGTACTTGTCGACGCGTCCAAGGCGCTGTACGCCTTCGTGCGTAAGAAGCGCAAGGCCGAGGCGGCGACCGATCCTACTTTTAGGAGGTTCGACGACCTCGAGATGCTGGAGGGCTGGTCGCGCGATCTGCTCAAGGTCCTTGGCAAGTTCGGCGGGAGCCTCTCGCAGACTCCCGATGCCATTTACACGGGCGTCGCGCCGTTCTGTCCTACGAAATCCTTCATCTACAGAATCTTCGGGCAGCAGGAGCAGCAGCAGCAGCAGCAGCCGTCGGAGTCGCTGCGCGTGCTCGGGGCCCCCGAGGACTGGGACGACTGTCTCGCGCGGGTCTCGGTTGGCCGGGATTCCATGGCCACCGCGGTGTGCTGCAGCGGACGATACCTCGCAGTGGTCAACAACGACGGGTCGACGCTCGTCTGGGACTGTACGACGCTGCACCAGGTCTGCACCCTGAAGCACGGCGAGGTCGTGGCGTGCATCTGCTTCAACGCCAAGGGGGATCGCATCGCGACGTACGGCTTCCGCACGACGAAGATATGGAGGCCGCGGACGGGCCAGCTCGTCCTGTCCATCCCGAACCCAGCCGGGATGCAGGCTCTGTGCTTACAGTTCGTCGACGACGATGCCGCGCTGCTCGCGGGCACGGATCGCCGCTGCGTCCTTCGAGCTGAACTCCTCACTGGAGAGCATTCGACTACTACTACTACTACTACTTGGGACATTCTCGACAAGGACCTTCTCAGCGACGATGCGGCGACCCTCGAAGGAACATACCTCAACTCCCCATCCGCCCTGGCCTTCAGCCCAGACGGCTCCAAGATCGCCACCGCGTACCGGAGATTTCCCCTCACAGTATGGTCCATCAGCCGCTCCGCCACCACCACCACCACCCCCTTCCGCCGCATCACCCGCCGTCCCCAGAAAGTCACCCCCGGTCAAACAACCACCACCAAGCAGCAGCAAGGGCCCTTCGCGTCGCGCGTATCCTGGCACCCATCGGGCGACGAGCTCATCGGCATCTTCATGGATGGCTACACTTTCCGCTGGAACCTCGTCGACGGCTCCTACTCCGAGCAGCGGCCCGCCCAGGGCCAGATGCCCTCAGACATCGTCTGCGGACCCGACGGACAGGTCTACGCGGTGTGCGGGGTTGGCGGCACCGTCAAGCTCTTCGACTACGAGACCTCGACGCTCATCTACCAGCTCAACTCGGTGTACGCCGTCGGCTCGCTGTGCCTCGCGCCCGACGGCCGGCGCTTCTTCGACACGCGGGGGAACTACTGTACCGTGTGGGAGCCCAACGCGCTGCTCAGGCTGGCCGGCGGCGGCAGCGGAGACGATGACGGCGGACCCGGCGAGAGGAGTAGCACGAGCAGCAGCAGCATGCAGCAGTCGCAGGTGGCGTCCGAGTCGTTCGTCGACGACGCTCTGCCCATCGTGCTCGTCGAGCCGGCGCCGCCGGGTGTCGTGGCGCCCTTGGCGTGCCTAGGGAACGAGGAGGGCGTGGTGGAGCTGCTCGATTATGAGACGCTGAAGAGGGTTCGTGTCGACCAGACGGCGTCGCGGATGAGCGTGGAGCATGTGGCGTGGAGCGATGATGGCGAGCGGCTGTGTTATGCGGAGCTCAGCGGGCGGGTCACGGTTGTGAAGCTGGAGAAGGGGCCGGACGGTCGCGTGGATCGCACGCGCCGGGTCGGACGGTTCAAGGCTAAGATGGAAGATTCCGGTGGTGGCAGTGGCGGCGGCAGCATTACACAGCTCGTATTCCTGCCGGGCACATCGTCATCGCTACTTCTCTCGTCACCATCAGCAGCTCAGATCTGGTCGCTGGATCCATCAGCGCCGGCCGGATCGCCAATCTGCGGTCCCAAGACATCATCCCTATCCCATTCCGGACGGTGGATCGCTCACCCTTGTTTCCCCGACTTCCTCCTATTTACGACACCGCATGGCGTCGCGCTGCATCGGCGGGAGGACTTAGAAAAAGTTACCTCGTGGTCTTGGGGTAGTAGTGGCGGCAGCGCAGATGACAATCCCGCGAATCTGAACCCCTCAGAGAAATCCATCCTGGAGCGAACGCACAGCGGACGCGTCGACCTCTCCGTCATACAAGAGGAAGTCGAGACCGTCCGGGAGACATTCGTCAAGGGCTACGTCATGGTCAGGGTAGCCCGCCGAGCGCCCTCCGGCAAGCTCCGGCGCCGATTCTTCATCTTCGACGCCACCGCCATCAGCCCCGGGAGTAATAGCACTAGTATTCCCATTATACCATCTTCAGCGGAGGGTGGGAAGCCATCCTTCACGCCGATCGAAGTACCGACGGAAGTCTCCCAAGCCGTCGAGATGCCACTTGACGTGCTGGCCAACGGGCGGCTCGTATTCGTCGATCGCTCGTTTTGGGTGTGCTCGTGGCCCCTGAGGTCCGCGAGGGCAGCCGACGATGTGCAGCGGCACTTCTTCCTTCCCAAGGACTGGGTGCCGCTGCAGAACTTGGAGTTGTTGCATGTCACGGCGAGCGGGGAGATTTTATGTCCTCACAATGGGACCGTCTGTGTGATACAGAGCCCGGTTGGGGCCACGTGGTGATGAAGGGCAAAGGATTTACTTTGTAGAAAAGATGGACTACTCCCGCCGCGGGGTTGCTGTTGCCCTCCTCTGGCCTCCTTCCGACTTTGGACCGTACGAGTGCGGAACTCCACAGTCTCTAGAGGAACTGGGATGACCCTCATTATTCGGGTATGTTGTGATGAGTAAACTACATGGTATTGCGGTCGGTCATTTGCGACGAGAGTCGCGGCTACCGCCGAGACTCTGTCTCCTTCCTGATCGCTGCTCCTGGACTCTTGTTTGGCTTTCGGGGCTTGTGGCTTTAGACTCCATCTCGACCTGAACTGCCACTGAGCCCTATCGGTAGTCGAGTCGGTTGACGGGCTCGAAACCTTTCACTCCTGTGGCCTCATGCTGGCTCTCTGGATTCACTCTTGGCTACATCCTAGTATATCTGGAGAGAGCTTGACACGTAGTTAAAATATGCACATACGCTCTCTACTAGGGGTCCTGTCCGTCTAATACTTCTCACTCGCCCAGGGCGTAAAAGTGTAAAAATTCTTTCCCCCAATCTGCACGCAGCTCTCGTGTCACACAACATTTGAATCCAACGTCGTTGGCTAACAGTGACCGACTCCCGGAGACTACATCATTAATTGGTCCAGGTGCTGCACATACAGCCCGTCAAATTGCACCTTTGATGTCGGCTTGACCAGGCTGACTTGCTCTCAGCTGCTGTGTCCAGCAGAGTGGCAGCATAGCCCCGCTCTCTCTGTCTCTCTCCCCCTCTCTCATCTGCTGTCTCTTTCCCTCAAAACCAGCTCTAAGTCGTCCCTTTCGCAACAAGTCGTGTATGTCGCGACTCCAGCTAGTCCATACACCTCGTCGACGATCATTCAATGCCTATTGCAATCTCCAGAACTCAAGATGGCTGAAGTTGTCGGCTTCGTCTCTGGGGGTGTAGGAGTCGCGGCCTTTGCCCATCAAATCACAACACACATCCAAACCTTGCGATCCATCCGAAAATTCAACCGAGACAAGGCACCCACGGTAGCCAGACAACTCCAGGCCGAGTTTGGGTATTTGGAACAGCTGTTAGCCCTCTTGACATCTTACGACTTCCAAGCGGCCTGGAGTCCCCCACTCGCAGAGAGCCTGCAGGAAATCAGCATCTCCATTCAGCAGCTCGGCCAGAAGGTCAAAGGCAGCAGCCCCGAAGGGCAATGGGATCGCTTGAAATCCAAGTTTTCTCGGGAAATCAAAGAAGACATCGAAGATTTGCGGGAGAAGATAGGCCGCTTGAGGTCCGATCTCAATCTCTTCATCCCTCTGCTGAACCTCGTCCAGCTTCGAGCCAGCCTGAACCTCTTACCTGCAAAATTAGAGGACACCGGCCCTGAACCTTCCTCTGTTACTTCGCCGGAAGGCCCATCTACAAGGATTGATGAATCCGAGCAGCTAGCCATTGCCTCCCCCGAACCTCATCGCAATTCCGGATCTCGCCTACCGCTTGCCCGCCCAATACCCGAGATCACCCCGCCGAGATGCGGTATCCGACTCTGTCCTTGTTCTTGCCATGCGGTGAAACAGTTCGGCGGACAAGCATGGCTCCTTCAATACTCGCCTATATCCGTCTTCTTCCGCGACTGTGATAACCAATGGTGTGCCGCTACGAGGGTCCGGCTCGCCGCTCGAGTATCGTTGTTCAAATTCGGCATGCTGTGGGCTATATCCGCGAGTTTCGATTTCCTGGCGAACAACGGCTTATTTGCCATTCGGCCGGCCTTGTCTGTAACCTGTGTAGTGCCCAATACTGCCCCCGCCTTTGCAACACTTCGGTCTATTCAATATGGTTCAATGTCCTTGTCGGAAGCGAAGGAAAAGCTTATCGAACTGAAACGAACGGATCCCTCTATCGCTTCCCAGGTCAACTCAGACGGGCAAGACTGTATTGAGGTAGGACAATCTCCCGGGCACTGTCATATTGATGCCTGCTAACTAGCTGTTTGGGAGTATCTCCTACAATGTGGGATTACTTTTGGGTATTGGTCCGACCACAAATCACTTGAGATGCTGCTTTTCCTTGTCAGCGAGGTTGGAGTATCTCTCAAAAATAAAGATGCAAGGTCGACTTAAACCCTCTCGGCCTTCTCTGTGTCTTCAAGTTCCGTAAGTTTACTTGGTCTTTACTGACGATAGCAACAGGTTCCTGAGCCACTGCGCATCAATCTATGACATTTGTCAATCCAACATACTTGATTACGCTTTGAGAGGCGGATTTGACCCAAGCTTAATTGACTCGCCCAGCTTCGAAGAGTGGTCTCGCCCTAGGAGTCACCCGTTCTTAGACAGCTTAGATCCATTTTACGTCGAGTTTCTGGCGACGATAGCTCGCACTTGTGGTTTGTTTGAGTTAATCAAGGGGTCTGACGCCTATGAACATATATACTAACCGTGGTGAAGATTTCTCAGGCCTTCATCCAGTGCATCAAGTGGTCTTGAGCGGAAGCGTTAATCGTCTGGAGGACTACATATCTCGCTCTCCCACTCCTTTAGAAGAATCCCGCACATTCCTCGGCCAGACCGCCCTGCACCTCGCGGTTGACGACGTCGAGCTTGTGAGAGTTCTTCTGGCGGCAGGCCATGCACTTGATGTCTTCGACAAGTGGGATGCTACACCATTGATATATGCGTCCGCTCGGAATTGTACAGATGTAGCAGTGCTGCTCATCTCCGAAGGGGCCAGCTGGACAGCAATCACAACAGGGTTGCTCCGTCCATTCATGTTCTTAAAGGAGCCGGACTTCTTCGCCATCGCGGTTGAACGAGGCCATTTCAACTTAGCAATCCAAGCTGCAAAAAGGATCAAGTCGATGTACGGTCGCGAACCTTTTGAGAAGCTCTCTCGGAAAGCCCTCGAAATATGGGCCCGACAACCAAGAGAGGAGTGGTCTACTCTTGATGAAGATCTGCAGTGTTGCTTTGACTTCTTTGTTCGAAACTGTGGAGACGTCAACTTCACTTTCACAGATCCTAACATTGTAACCGCACGCAATTACCTCATGCATTACGTCCAATCTACCGCGGCCGCCAACACACTGATCGAGCTAGGCTACGATAGCTTCAACCAGGCAAATAGCAAGGGAGAACTTGCCGCCCATACCCTTGCCAGAGCCCATAATGCTAGTCTTCTTCGAATCTACTTCGAAAATGGAGCCGATGTGAACCACCAGAACCAACATTATCGTACAGTGTTGGGCGTGTGTGTCACCGAACTGGCAGGACTTGCCCATTGGCAACATAAACCTTTCATCACGACGGCCGAGGTCATGGTTAGATGTATCAAGACTTGCCTCGAATACGGAGCTGACATCTTTGCTGCGGATGAGTGCCAATGTTCGTGCGCGCCAGACGGGTGTTCAATCTCCTCAGTATTCTCTCTCGACTTCGAAGACTATCTACCTTCAACGTCATTAGTGGTCTGGACATTAGAGTGGCTCTGCCTTGTTAAGGAATACCGGGGTACGGGTGCTTTACGGGAAACCCTGCTACAATTTCTGCGTAGAGCCTCCGCCGAAGACATTGGCGTGACTCATCTTTGCTGTCACCGGGGCCGTGGCACTGGTCAACGCAGGCATCTGCGAAGGATACCTCTAGAAGATGCTCTGGAAATCCTAGACGAAGAAGATGAACTGATATTGATGCTTGAGGATGAGGTTGCATCTTTTGCCTCGGAAAGCGTTGATCAACTGTTGACACGGTGGATCCGCATTCGTGTGGATAGGCACCTAAAGGCCTATCAGGAAGCGGAACAGAACCCAGAGGTATGTGACGAACGGAGAGGTTTGCAACCGAATGATGTTCTCTAACCAATTTCGGCCGCATGTACTGATTGCCTGTACCTGGAAACAGCTTCTGTGTGAGATGAATGCGTACGCCTGTGCATTTCGGTTTCAGTTAGATCTACAGGCAGCAGATTATGCTTTCTGGATGGAACATGAGCTCTTTAACAGAGGAACCTCGAAGACACCCGTGTTGACGGAGGAGGGATGGTATGAGACACGACGATCCTTGCTTGCCGAATTTATCGAGGCAGCTGGTATTGCCGAAGCAGACATCGCCCGCGAAATGGAGGATACATTTACGAAGATGGAGGAGGCGGACACAGCTGCGTATGCTCGGCATTTCCTCTCAACAGCACAAGCCGCGAGAGAGTACATGGCGCGGTCAAATGTCTCCCAGATAAAGGAAGGATAAATGCAAAGCCGGAGTACGCCGAGTTCAATGACCCATCACATCCAAACTGCGTGGGTAATACGTGCTTGATTCTTTCAGGTGGGCCGTCGTCCACAAGGGTAATGAACTCCTAGATAGGCGCATCTCTGCATTTTCCCTTGCAATGATGTTGCTGAACAGCGTTATTGGATGAGCACTAGGCTGGGTCTATTCAATCGTCCACTAGGCATCTGGGTCACTCTCCAGAGTGTAACGCGTCCATTGCTCACGGCCTCCGTTGCAAGACATTGAGCCAGGGGCCCACAACTTCGATCGTATTCGGTTTAACGGGATTTAGAGTAGCAACGCTAGGGACGGGCCGTTCCGTTGGTTAATTCATCAGCTAGTGCGACCAGCTTGATCAATCTACTCCCTTCCGTACTTGGACAAAAAGTACGCTGGCCCTTATCTTCAGCTTCCAAAACGCCTCCATGGTATATAAGTTCAAAGAGAAATATCAGTGAGAATTATCTTCCTCCTCCTCCTCCTCCTCCTCCGATACGTCAAGGCCACTGTCTTCGTGATCTGAGTAGAAATCGAAATCCATAGACAGCCCCGTATCCGCCCTCTGCGGGCCGCCGCTCAAAAGAGCTAAACAACCGGAGGCGACCAGGTCCGCGTCCCTCATGTTCGGCTCCGGGTCATCTGCAAAGTCAGAAGCTCGGCGGATAAACTCCCACCAGGACGCGGACGCTAATCTCCACCCGGAGCAATCACCTCGCCGCAAAAGTTCCATGAAGCCCGCTTTCAGCGCCACCTTCTTCATGATGAAGCCATCCGGGTTGAAGCCGAACACTTTTGCCAAGGCCCTCCATGTCACGTCGGACTTTCCGGACGCGTGAGAGCGGAGTTTCCCGATAAGCGCGCATCTGAGCGAATCTTCCACAGCGTCGACCTGGACTTCTCCTCGCATGGCGTCTAGAATCAGCGCGTACGACAGGCCCTCGCAGATCCGGTGGACATTGCAAGGGCTTTCCAGCGGATCAAGTTTCGCAAGTTCCCCAAGCCAATCTTGGTCACGGCGCATATTGTATAGCTGAGGTAAGAGGTGGGACTCTTTTCTATCCGAATCGTCCCGGATCCGACTGCGTTTAATGCACGCGGTCTGCGCATGACCATCGACATCGTCCTTGCAATCCGCGCAACGATCGTAATACTCGATGGGGTCTCTGTGTTGCCAGCCAGCCAGCCTCCAGTCTTCCAGGACTGACTGGGGCCGTCTCGTGGGGTCGAGGGGCAGGATCAGCGAGACTGCCCTGGGTGCCAAGCAGTGGGCGGCTGCAGCTAAAGCAGTGGCGTAGGAGCCGCCCTCCACACGTCGGTCGACTTGGACGCCTTTCTTGAGTAGTGCCGTTATAGCCACGGTCCGGCCATTCGCGCAGGCTGCGATCAGTGCCGTCCTGTACCTGCCGATGGAAACTTCCGCATCGCAGTCGAGTCCCGGGGCTTCGAGTATGCACTGCATGGTTTGGGGGCACCCCACAGCGATAGCTGCGATGAGAGCCGTGCCATATTTACCGACGCGGGCCTTGGCATTTACATCTGCATGGTGTTTGATTAAGCACAGGGCCATGTCGGGTCTTCTCTTTTGAACTGCCGCGATGAGAGCTGTGCCGTAGACACCACTAGGAGGAGTAGCGTTCACATTTGCGCGGTGTTTAACCAGCAATTCGACCGCGTCTTGGCTCCCGTTGTTGACAGCCGCAATCAGCAGAGTGTCGTCCCTGTTTGGATGATCGAAGTTAGGGTCAGCACCATTCCCGGTAAGGAAAGTCAGGCACCGCATGTCCTTCCCACGCCAGTTCGTGCTGTGGATTGCGGAGGAAAGTATCCACGAGTAGAATGCTGGTCCGAAGGGTGTTACAATATCTCGAAACCGATGATTGGGGTCCAAAATGCTCGGGAACTGATCAAACAATTTGTTTGCGAGTTCTGCTTGATCCACCGGGGCCTGGAATGCAAGGAGCAAGGAGAGGTTTATCTTCGCAAGCTCCGCATCATACTCGTTTGTGAGGTCTCTCGGTTCCCTGGAAACCCTTCTCTGACTCAAGTCGAGCGCCCAAGAGCCTTCCACCTGGACTTCGCGCACTAGATCCAGAAGCATGTAGGGATTATCGTCCCCGGAGAAGAGCATGTCTCGCCAAGCTTGGTATTCTGGTCGATGTAGGTTATCTGAGGCCCCAGCTGGTAAAGCTGCCATCAGATGAGTGCCGTTCATTTGCATCTTCTTCCGCAGAACACCGGCAAGCATGCTTTGAAAAATGAAGGTAGTCGAGGGAAATTTTGGCTTGTTACGCCGATCTACTTCCCACGAGGAAGGATCCAAACCCCACCACAGATCTTGGCTCGTGCTGTACGCAAGTCCCACAAGTTTAGGTTGAAGAAACGGAATAACAGAAGGGATGAAGATCTGATCTGTCGTGTCACTCGCTTCTTCCGCCCAGCATATGTACTCGGGCACATCCACGTCGTAAAATTAACGATGTGTGGTGGGACAAACCCGACAGGACGGAACAGTTGGGGAGGAGGGATGATCCGTCCTAAATGTTTAAAACAAGACATTCGTGGTCCTCGTGCCCGCAATACTCGATTGAGCTTGTCCGCCTCGACGCAGCGGCGGCTAGTCGTTGATGGAAACCGATTTGTCGCACTCAGACAGCCATGGGAAGCTCTCCTATTCGTACCCTCGTAACATTGCTGGTCCTGGTCGTGGCTTTTGGTGAACCCTTGCTTGGGAGGAAGCCAGCCATCAGGTCCTTCATTTTGGTGATGATCCCAGCTCGCTCTGCGTTCTCCCCTCTCCCTTTGCTGGGCCCCGGACATACGATATGTGTAGATACACAGTGTGATGCTCAGCAGGAACATGCAATTGATGCCAGGAATAGGCCCCTGCCCACCCGTTTTTGATGGGCTTCTTTGCTGTTCCGGAAGCAAGCTGCATGCGCGATCCCTGCGGTGGCCCTAGCCTTTTTCTCAAGCGGAGAGCATACTACTATAGTGTACACTAGTGTCCGGGGTACGAATAGTGTATTACGCTGGATCGTCACAGTGTTTGTGCTCTCACACACATTCCCTGCAACCTGAAGCTTCCCGGTCATCAAATGTTTAACTGATGTTGAAATGTTCACTGCTCCTTCTCTGCAGTACACTAGTGTACGGAAATGCACTACTATAGTGTGTACTACACCGGGGCGCCCTTCCCTGCTTCCGCGCAGCCAGCCTGGTCCAGGGATCCCGCGTGGCTTGGCGCTATCCCGCACTACTACTGGCCGGAGTGGAACCGGTCACAACCTGATCACCGCTGCATTGGGCCTAATCGGTCCAACGTGGGGGGGTGAGGAGCTGCAAAGGGAGAGAAAGGTCACGGAATTGCTGCACAGAGGTGGGTTCTTCCTGCCCATCCCACTAAACGCACGGTAGAGTAAGTGGTCGTCCTGATTCTGCAC
>JAXQGT010000564.1:0-10760 GCA_037040375.1 Basipetospora sp. M8501
ACATATTTCTAAATCTACTGCTGTTATATCAAATATTTCACAGTATTTTTGAAGGGAGGAGCAGTCAAGTGGGAGCGCCAGGGCGAGGGAGAAACCGGACGTCAGGAACATGAAGCCACCTAGAACACTGAATTAGTACTACATGTGTACCGCGGGAAATGAAGGGCGAGGAAAGACGATGTCGCCGCTTTACAGAATGCAGACGAAAAGGAGCTATACCAAGACATAGGCCGGATATTTAATCACCTGTCGTATGTAAGAACAACTGCCTAGATCTTATCTTATTGAGATGCGATCACGAGGAACCAACGCAAGCAGGTTACAACTTTCAACACGAGCTTGAGCTCAATTCAGTTGCGCCCCGGCTGCTGAAAAAAGGCAATCCTGCTCGGACCAAGGTTAGAAGGGTACTTCCGCCGCAGCCTTGGGCACCCGCCTCCGATGCTATTCCACCCCGGACTGTGGGGTACCTTCTGCGCCTGAGCTGGTACTGCTCCATTCGGGTTAATGTCCGGGAGAACCGGGCCCCCGTAGAAGTCGCCGTCTAGTGCGGGAAATGCTCCACTGTCACTCGGGGGCTGCCTGAGCATGGCACAGGTACGAAAAACCCTCAGCTGCCAGCACTGTTCGCTGCAGACGGATCCACTGCAAACTGGACGTTTTGTCGTCATTGACGGAGGGCGCTTTACTCGGAGTGGGCATAATAGCAGGTTGATACCGTGAAATTTATCCAGGCACTCTAATATCAGAACGTCATTCGCAGGCGGCCTTCTTCTGAGACGCACGAGAAAAGCCACCTCTCCTTTTTCTCGTGCTCGTCGCGTATATACCACTACCTCCAGGAGCAAGCCGGCACCTCTCCTTTCTTTTAACATCCTGCTAAACATCGCACCTTACATACCAGACAGTACATCGCCGTCATATCCTTTTCTTTGTGTTTCCGAAATTCAGAAACAGAGTCATTCGCTATGAGTCTCCCGACCGCCAAGACCAACCAGTCGTCCATCCTCACCTTCTTTCAGCAGAAGCAGCCCAAATATGCCCCTCCCCCACCCCGCCCCGCCCCTCAGCAGCAGCAACCGCAGCAGCAACAGCAACAACAACAACAACCACAACAACAACCACAACATCACCCTCCTCCTCCCCCTACCGCCACCGAGCCCTCCCCTCCACCGATTTCAACCCATGATACATACGTCCCTGCCCAATCGCCTCCTCCGATCTACCACAACAATGGCAGCCGAACGACGACAACGACGCCGACCTCCCACCCGCAGGCCACGATCCGCCCCGTCACTCCCGCCGACATCACACCTCTCCGCCGCATAAACTCCCTGCTCCTCCCCGTCTCCTACCCGGATGCCTTCTACAACCACGTCCTCTCCCCCGCGCACTCCGCCCTCTTCTCGCGCGTCATCGTCTGGTCCTCCCCCTCCTCCGACGGTGGTGGTGATGGTGGCGTGAAAGAGGAGGTCGTGGGCGGCATCGTCTGCCGCCTCGAGGACGACCCGTCCTCCGCCTCCTCCCCCGCCGCCGAAAGGAGACACGTCCTGTACATCCAGTCCCTGTGCCTCCTCTCGCCCTACCGCTCCCTCGGCCTCGCCGCCGCCGCCCTCGACGACGTCCTCCGCTCCGCCCTCGCCGATCCGAGCATCCGCCTGTCCGCCGTGTACGCGCACGTGTGGACCGAGAACGACGACGGGCTGCGCTGGTACCGCAGCCGGGGGTTCTCGTGCGATCCGGCGCCGCTGCAGGGTTATTACTTTAAGCTGCGCCCGGACTCCGCGTGGGTCGTCCGCAGGAGCCTCCTCGCGTCGACAGCCACCGCCACCGGCACGGGCAGCAGCAGCGCGGCGCAGGCACCGACGACTACGACGGCTACGAGGACACAAGTCCCCGTGGCCCCGAGCCCAACAGCTCGACTCGCGAACCTCCCCCTACCACCACGCGGTCCCCCGCCCCCTTCGAGGACGGGTTCCGGGCAGAGCTTCCAGAACACGAGACCCGAGACGGAGTGGAACGATCTGCCCCCGGACATGGCCCCTCCGAGAAAGGCTGGCAGCGGCTCGAATTCGGGGAATAGCTCGAGGAGCAGCTCTACAGCGAGGAGGAAGAGGGATAGGGCGTACCCTGCTGGTGCTTTTGGTAGCTGATTTCCCGCTTAGGATAAAGCAGCGTCGGGCTGGTGATGGGCACCAACGGCATCACGGCATGGTCCGTCCCTACCGACATTGTCATGGCATTGACTACTTTGCAGGGGATGGACATAATGATCAATAATATTATCCCCCATTAGAATAGAACATACAACGGAGCAAGTACACATTCACTATTCCCCCCCTGAGAACCTCAAGCTGCTACGTGATTCTAGTCTCTTCGCGAAAGTAAACTACATGCGTGCACCTATGCATGTGTAGCGTGGGCAGCATTTCATGGGGACGCGTCCCCTGTATTCTTCGGCTACCTTCATGATGACTATTCTTCTCCACAACCCTAGAATATTCGCCAAAACCAACGGCAGTGAACACAAGGTATACAAAGTCGAAAGACAGAGTAGACAAGCGGAAGAAGCTCCAAGTGCATGCTTGATATAGAAAAGAGTGTCTCCGAATAGCCAGAGACGAAAGCCAACAATGTAATCGTCCTATGAAACACAAGATGGATCATCATGTCCGCCGCCTGGACAACCAAAAAGCCGCAAGCGCAGCAACGCCAACAATGCCCGCTACCGTAAGCCCAGGATGCGCCGTAATCTCGTTTCGGACTTCGTAGAGTAAAAAGGGGTCAGCGCAAAATGCATCATCATCGAACGGAGTGGGGGATCGCACTTGTATCAATATTAACCTCCCCAGCGGTGTTGCCGCCGGCACCGCCTTCCTTCTCCATCTTGGCAGCCACGAGCGCGATGAGGGCCGCTCCGACGCCGCTCCCGTCCTTGGCGATACCGATGCGGATCTTCTCCGCGCCCTGGACACCGATTCCGTCGATCGCCCTGAGCGCGTCGTAGATCATCGAGCGGAAGTGCGGGTAGTGTTCGACGAGGCTCCCGTCAACGCCGATGTCGATGACCTCCACGGTAGGATCGCTCAGCTTGCCCGACTGCAACACGATGGCGCCGATAGCCATGGCCGAGAGCCGCGCAGAGCGGCGACCCACAGCGTCGGCGATGGCCTTGAACGCCTGCGCGTCCTCGAGCGACGGCGTGGGGATCTCAAGGGCGATCTCGAGCTCCTTCCGGAGCGCCGAGAGGTCCGGGCTGTTGTCCGCGGCTGCGACGGACATGACAGCGCTGTCAAGGCCCCACTGCCTGAAGAGGTTGGCCTGGGGGGTTACAGTCACGCCGTCTGCAGAGGTCGCGTTGCTGTCCCTGAACAGGCGGGCCTGGTCGTTGCGGAACATGTCCACGACCGCAAGCCGCACAATCTCGCCGAGGAACATGCCTGAGATGCGCTTCTCGAACATCTGGATTCCGGGGTTCACACTCTCCTCGTCCAGCGCCTTGTCCCACGGCGTGGTCGGTAGTACATTCAGCTGGTTGTCGAAGGAGCCCCACTCCGTGTTGACTACCATCTCACCCGTGGAGCTGTCATACTGCCCCTTGAGTGGCTTCTTGATGTTGGAGAGCTTCTCGATATACGCTCCATTCGTGCCGGTTCCGAAGATGGCACCGAGGATGGACTTTCCTCCCTCTGTGGAGGTATACGCTCTTGCCATGAGTGTTCCGACGGTATCATTGACCAGCGCTGCCACCTTTACGGGCAGGCCAAGCTTGTCGATCTCCGTCTGGAGCAGCGCGCAGACGTCCTTGCCAACGGCGTCCGGGATATCGAATCCTTTGGTCCACCTGATGAGATTGCCCTTGTTGATACCCATCTGGTTCACAGGGAAGCTAAAGGTGAAGCCCAGGCGAAAGGACTCCGTGTCATGGTGGGAAGCCCCCGGTTGCTGCGTCTTCGCGGCAAAGTGGTCTCCATGGTGGGTCTGGAGAAACTGCTCGATCTGCTTGGCAAGGAAGGCGAAGAGTTCGCTTGCGGTGTTCGCGACCATGAGATCCTTGGGGATCGCGACCTTGTCGTAGGTGAGATTGAAAGTGTTGTCGCCATTCAGCTGAACAGAGCAAACACGGAAATTCGTCCCGCCTAGGTCGACGGCGAGGTAAACGCCCTGTTGATTGTTAGGGACGTTGCGGACAAAGCGGACTTTGGAATGTCACGGGTTACCTTTTCTGTTCCGTCTGGCACAGCAGTGACGTATGTGGGAATTTGGCTGACGCTCGTGCCATCTTTCCGGAGGCCCTCGTCTGCGCCGAAAAGTCAGTGCCAGCTCAGGTGGCATAATTCATTGCCATAGTGAATGCGACAGAAGGAATGCAGGCCTACCCATTTGTCGGAGGAATTCTAGCGTGGCGGCGTTGACATCGTGGTCGGGGATCTCGAATTGCGAGACGACCTTTTTGGTTTCAGCGTCGAGAGCCATGGTGAGCAGTCGCGATGTGGGCGCAACTGTGGGAAATGAGGCAGGGTTGTCGCAGATGGGCTCCTGAAGGAGCTCCGTAGGAGGCGATAGGAACGGACGGAATAGGACGTGCGACGAGAGTCGTAGGCGGGTATTGTCGCTCAAAAGAAGTTGCGATGTCTGGTGGAAAAGGTCGTAATCGACCAGTCAGTAAATCAAAGCTTCGCAGGCCACGACCGATGATGCAGGGCGGATCCAACTTGGTGCGCGTCCAAGAATATGGGAGCTAGAATTAGGCCGAAGCTAGAGCTAGTTTAATGGAGCAAGAGAAGAAGGAAAGAGATGGAAGGGGTCCCGAGGTGGGTAAAGTGGTGGGTATTAAACGAAGGCGGACCTTGAATGGTGTGAAGGTGGCTAACTCTCAGGGTCATGAAGGGAACCGCCGATACTACAATCCCTTGTGAATAGAACCGACATGCGGGGGAAGGCTTGGGGTAGGATAGGCGGGCGTTCCGCAGAAAGGGCCGGCTCGAGTGCTTAACCAGCCGAAGCTTGGGGGGAAATGTACATAGCACCAAGCCTTCGCCATGTGTCTAGGAGGAGCCAGTGCGGCGTGGGCCGATGGAGGTACCTGTTCCGCGACTGGGGGATACGGGGTATGGAAGGTACATGGCCGAAATGGCCAGCTTTTGAGCGATCAGTGATGCGATCTGATACGTTTCCAAGACCAGTGACCGCTTGGCCCTGCTAGATGACGCTGACGAGAGATGCGTCTGCCACACACGCACCCCAGTGCAATGGGTGATTTCTTGACTGACACAATCCCATTGTGTTGGAGCAAGGCAGTGACTCGTATGCCGCCGAGTCCATGCGCACAGGGCTTCTGGAGATGGGCAAAATGGAAAATGGAAATAGCAGAGAGAGAAGTGACAATGACCAAATGGACGGTGAGGCGGCGCGGGAGCCAGGCCAGGGTAAGGGAGCTGTGCTCGATCTCCGAGGTCGAGGTCGAAATCGAAGACGAGTCAGGAGCAAGTGGGGGGTGGTAGAGCGAGGCGAGACATTTGAGATACTAGACACAGAACTTACCAAGACAATAAGAACAAATATCAGCGTAGATAATATGCTAGTTCCTAGGTTGCGACGACTACTTCTGTCGGCCGGCTTCATGTCCTTTCCACGACGATCGTGGAGATGCCCGACTGGGCGCCATGAGGCGCCAGCCGCCACTTCGTCCAGTAGTGACGACGTCTTGACGGCGGTCTCTGGCCGAACTTCCTCCGTCCGCCGACGCGGTCAAAGTGCAATCAAAAGCTTAGATGCCTCTGAGGTTCTGAAATGGCACCTCGTTCCTCATCGCAGCCCGGGTCCCGCAAGCGGCTCGTGGAGATCTGTCGGAGAGTGCCCTGCATATGGGGTCTGGCCGAGTGTCCGTCCAGTAGGATAAAGTGGAAAGGGGAAAGAGGTAAGAAGTCGAAATTTCTGACGGTTTCGGTGGTAGCGGTGTTACGGAAAGTCGGGGAGCGATCCTGCGTAGCTGCCGGGGCTGTGGGGATTGGACAGTGAGGTGGCTTTTTTCTCTCCTTTTTTTATCGCGCAAAAGAAGGGCCGGGTCGGACGATAGATAGGCTGGTTGGACCCCTGTAATTCGGGTTCCAGGGATGCAGCGGAACGCGTCCGAACTGTCGCGAAGTGGACAAAACTTGAACCTCGATTCACGAGGGGCCGCCGGCTGGAGGCTGAGGGAGGCGAAGGCGTGGCGCTAGCAGACAGAGCGAGAAGATTGATGAAGACGAGTTGACTGGCGAAGTTGGCGCAGATGCGGTCTTGATGGATGTTTATAGGAAGGCGCAGGCTTGTTCGAAAATTCCAGGAAATTCGACCCGGCAAGACACAAATTAAAGATGACGCTCACACCCTCAGTCCCTCGTTCCAGCTTGAACTGTGAATTATGACGAGCCCACAGGCGGCTTTCAATTTGAACTCTTTCGGGGACATAATTCCGACGACGAGTGAGTGTGGTCAGCGACGCGATTCGGGAGAACCTTCACTCCACGCATGAATCTAATTAATGGTGCCGGCCTTGTCTTCGAAGCACAGTTGCATTGAACAAATCACAGTAGAAGGCAACACTGAAAACAGCTTGAGAACGATATCTACCCCAAGGTGCTTGGTTCGACTTGCTTATTCCGTGTCAATTCAACAGTGTTGCTCTACGTCTCCTTGAGTGACTGGACAGAGAAGCATTAAATTGATCCTCCGACGAGAGAAATTCACTGAAATATTCTCAAGGATCTACCTTCGGGTAAGCCTTGCTCAAATTGATACTCGGAGCATGAGCCAGTTGAGTAGAGATATCTGTTCCCAATAGAATATACCGCTTCGTTCGATCACTGCTTTCAAGTTGGCGTATAGACCCGCACTCATGCATAATAAGGTGATCTTCAAGGCCCGGCGGTTTATCTTCTGCACTTACACAGAACTTTCTCCCCTCGAACAGATGCTGCTGCTCGGCCAAACTTTCACCAACGTGTTTTAAGCTTGGCAGACTAGCTATGAACACCACTTAGGACTCGGCGCACGTTTCGCACCGAGGAAGTTTCCTCACTTCAAGTCGATGGCCAAGGATAACTGGATTGCTGCTAGTGAGGCTGCCGGCTGCACAGATGATCAAATTAACCTCAGCTTGACGGGCCAAGGCAACAGCACGAGCGGACTCCATGGCTTCATGTTCAAGTGTTGCTTCATCTTCGAATCCCTGAACCGAACGCCAGACTGACGGGTGGGCAGGTCAATGTCATGAACGTACCTTCCAGGGCGCCAAATCAATGATGATTTAGGTTATGACCCCAAGCACCGCCGCATCTGCCTCATGCAATGCCTCTACTGACGTTACCCTTCCTCTGCCTGAACTTTCCTCCACTCTGTCGACATAGGCATGGCACTTACACAAACCACTCTACTCATCTTCGCTCTAGATACTGACGTGGGCTGATAGCAGGCTCTAGATAGATAGTGCTCTTTTGGACACTATGGTCCATAAAGCAGGTTTACCTTACAGATTCTCAAGCACTTCCAGTATACTCTCCAGCATATATGTCTTCTTTTAGCAACTTTGCTACACCATACCATTCAGTATGCAAGTTCATCTCTAACCCATCTTGTACCATGTAGTTCTGGTGCTTCAAGATGGACGGCGAGGTGGTTCATGCCATATATAGGGCTTCTTTGGAAAACCAGCCCAGTCCACAGTCCTGTGCTGCCACAAGCTTCAAGTTCTATAGCCACCAAATAACATCGAAGATTCTGGCACTGGAGTCAGCATGTGATAACGCCTGCAACATTTCGGAAGATCCAACCATCCTCTTCTTGAACGACATAACGAAGAGGCATTGACACAGCACAAGCTGCTGAAGAGGCTGAATGGGGTGTTGTCGGCATCGTGCTAAGGTGCGTTGAGAATCTTTCCTCATCAGCTGCCAAAGGTGCGTCACGCATACTGACATTTGAAATTTATAGGATCCAAAGGGTGTAGACGACGTGCAAGTTCCCGCCCAGGACCGGGCCCTTTCTTCACAAAAGGGATTAGGTCCGGAGGACATAAATTGAGGGTCGACGTCTGAAAGCAAGCGTCAGTCGCTATAGCTCTGTCGGTCCTAGGATGTGCCCGAAGCTTTGGCCTTGACCTTGTACCTCCAGATCCGTTTCATTCAAGCGGAGATTCACGCCCAAAAAGCCCGTCCGCCTTTTAACAGGGAGGTCTCGGGCACCCAGGGGAACCTGTCAAGACACATGGCCCGGGCAAAGAGTGCCTCGGGCAAGCCAGGTTCGGACAAGCAGCCTCCGGACTACGGAATCCAAGGCTCGGGAAATTCAGTGCATTCCCTCGGGTCCTTCGTCTTGGAATCGCGGGTTGAGCTGTGCTGTGCATGCAGCTCCGTCATTACCCGTGGACCGATCCAACATTGATACTCCGGGTCCGTGGGCCGGCTTGGTAACGAGCCTTAGGACAATGAGAACCAATGTGCCGGTCCAATGTACTCGGACTCACCCACCCGGGGGTAACACTACATCAATGGTAAAGCTACTACTGAGCAGCAACCTTGCGACGGCGCGCGGATGACCTATGTTTATGTGGCAGTTGACGAGGTTGATGGTTCTGGAAAACAACCCCAGACGTTATGTTGCCTTGCTCTGACACATTCACCCGACGGAAACTCAGCTCCAGGAAGTAAACCCCGCCGTCGAGGAAGGGACCCGTGTGGCCGCGACGAAGCCAAAGAGAACAGGGGGGCCTATCGTTGCTACGACCGCCCTGGGGATGGGTGTCGATTGCCCAGACGTTAGTCTAGTGGTGATCGTCGGAAGACCCTTTTCTATGCTGGACCTTGTGCAGCAGTTTGGGAGGGCAGGCAGGGACGGTCGCCCGGCGACATGTTGCCTAGTGTCGCCCACGATCATGTCGGGGCCTATGGCGGCATTAACTACACGGGGCGCGTGTCGCCCGGCGGTATTGACCGGGTATCTGGATGGAGAAGAGCGTATTGTCCGGAGAACCTGAATGTTGGCCGCGACAATTCGTGCCAGGCTTCATGCGGCCTATCGATTTGCCAGGCGTGCCGGAACCGGGTCCATCCGCGCAACAACTGATCGATTTTAGCACGGCCTGCTCCAGAGGGCCTTTCTCGATTACGTTCGCGATTTTTCAGCCTTGTCTTGTCTTATCAATTTATCTGCCCCAGCGGGAGAAGGGGGGGAAGGGGCTCCTCGATTCTCCAACCCATCTCGATTTACACGAGGCTCGCTGGGACGTCGTGAACGAAAACACAAGATAGGTCATACACCCACCGTGAAGCTCACAGTGTCTCGGTCTGCGGACGTTCCAGCAAAAACCACTCGTGCCCTGAATACAGCTATTGGAAGGCTTATGTTTGGCTCTGTTCAGTATGTTCGCTCTTGACCAGTTCCGAGCGGCTTTTGTGAGAGGGATGGCCACCTTATAAGTGCTAGGAACGGTCTCTCGCTGGTGGGGGGCTGTGAGGACATGATAGATGGCGCCAAGAGATATTCTTTAACCACGGCGTATACACTCGCTTGGTGCCATTCCTACATATATATACTGCAAGTCTTCGTATGGATCCGTTTTCTAGTAAGTAATAGAAGGTAGGCTTGGATGAAGAGCGTTTTCAAGGACGCAACAGAGAAGGGCACCACAGGGCCGCTCGGTGAACGGACAGACTACATGGTGGGCTCTTCATGACCGTGCTCCTCGAAAACGACATGGCACTGGCGTCTGAGAGATACTCCAAATCAATTTACCTGCCATTTGCATTTTGGTATCAGGGTGAAGCAGATTCTCTAATCACGAGATTATATGAAGTACGAGCAGTAACGGGACTGAAGGTAATGTGGTCTGACGGACAAGATGTATTGATGGGTTTGATACCTTGAGCCTTCAGCTCCTCCGCATACATGGAATTGGTCTAGGCTGGTCTTACTCCGTATGGTTGGGAAGACATTCGATTAAACGCTTGTAGCTTCTCTGCTCGCACATCCCCAGCTCATCCTGAGTTTGCGGCGAGGCGCTGGGCCTAAGGAGATAAGCTTTCAACCCAGCACGGATAATGAAGAACCCGAGGAAAGCAATGGTGGCGGTTAACAGAGGGTGGAACCATAAATCGAACAAACACAATCGTAATCCTAATATACACTACACGTTCCTCTCAGTGCTTAACCTATTCTCACCGACGAATACTTGATTCCTGTATGCAATCGAGTTCAAGACCGAGCCCCTCCACTGCATCTGATCTGATCTGCTCCGTGTCACTCGCACTTTCGAACTGAGTCGCAGCTTCTGCCCGCTGAAGGGAGCACAGACCAACGAGCACCTGTAATGAACATTGAAACACGCTGGGCCCGAAAAGTCCTACGAACTGAGGGGGAAAAGTCCTATTTTCTGGCGAATCAGAATTGGGAATGGTTCGCACCCACCCCGCCCCCACATTCACAGTGTTGTACGGATTGGGACCGGTTTTCGCAATCAAATGTCTAGGGCACGATATTCCTACAAGCCCTGAAGTCCTTGTTTCCAACTTGAAGTCTCTCGCTGGGCTCTGCGAGTACATCATTGACTATGATGTCTCATGCCGATAAGGAGTCCTTTGTATTCTGACTAGAGCTCAAGCCGCACTGAGGTCGATTTTGTGTGGCGGCGGTGCGGCGGTTCTTGACGACGAGTCTTACTCTGCTCTCCCTCGCGAAGTTGGCCGTATCCAATAATACGGAGGAAAGTCCTGTTCTCCCGC
>JAXQGT010000565.1:0-10626 GCA_037040375.1 Basipetospora sp. M8501
CCATTGGCCAGTGACCTGCGTCTCGCACCTCACATCCAAGTCCGTCGCGTCAATCTTGGACGACTGAGGAGACGTGAAGGGATCCACCTCGACACGGTACATCAATCATGTATGCTCACAGTATATGTTTACAGTGTTTGGGTACAACACACGGTGCCATGGGCGAGGAATTGATTGTTGAACATGGACGAGCCATAAGTAGGTGTGGCTAGGGTAATGAGGCTCCCGACCCGAGCCACAGCCAATCAGCCCCAATGTCCAAGGCGGAAATTTTTGGCTCAACACAACGCCCAAAGACTAAGCCCGACCGACGGACTCGCATCAAGTGATATATCACTCACTCTTCCTCGTTGTCTCTCCTTACTGCCATTGCCACCGCTGGCTCGACAAACTACGGCACAAGCCAAAACTACCAAGAGGTCGGCCAGCACATGATGCGGGTCGAGCGAGGGTTCTGAACACAGAGCAACGCCAACCACTTCAGCGCCGATCCGAATCCGATCCGACAACCTCGACTCCGCCATTGCACACCGGGGACAACAACCATGATACGCCCAAGGTTGTGCTCCGGTCTCTTGGCCGGCCGATGCATGGCCTTGCGCAGCATACCTAGCTTTACGCTGCCACTCAGGCAATATGTCTCCACCAGCGCCAGCGCCAGCACCAGCGCCAATAAGGCCGAGAAGGGCAACCCGGCCTCGGCTTCCACCTCGCCGGTTGTGAGCCAGTTTATGCCATCAGTGCAAGAAGCCAAGCCGGGAAGAGAGACGGTCACGATGCGAACCTACAAGCCTCGCACCCCCGGCCTCCGTCACCTCAGGCGGCCCATCAACGACCACCTATGGAAGGGCAGGCCATTCCTTCCTCTTACATTCCCCAAGCGAGGTCACGGCAAGGGAGGCCGCAACTCGCACGGAAAGATTACTGTCAGGCATAGGGGAGGCGGTGCTAAGCGGAGGATACGGACAGTTGACTTCGTGCGGTCGCGCGCTGGCCCGCACATTGTCGACCGAATCGAATACGACCCCGGCCGCAGCGCCCACATTGCCCTCATCACGCACCAAGCGAGCGGCCACAAGTCATACATCGTCGCCGCCGATGGCATGCGCGCCGGTGACATCGTGCAGAGCTACCGGGCTGGGATTCCCCGTGACCTCCTGGCTAGTATGGGTGGTGTGATTGATCCTGGTATCCTCGCCGCCAAGACCGTATTTCGCGGGAACTGCCTGCCTGTTCACCTCATTCCCGTTGGAACAGTGGTCTACAATGTCGGATCAAGACCCAAGGGCGGGGCTGTCTTTTGCCGTAGCGCCGGCACACATGCCACCATCGTAGCCAAGGAGGAGGAGACTAAGGAAGATGGCACCAAGGTCATGACGGGCCGCTATGTCACCGTCCAACTGCAGAGCGGCGAAATCAGGAGGGTACACAAGGATGCATGTGCCACCATTGGTGTTGCTAGCAACCCTCACCACCAGTTCAGACAGCTTGGCAAGGCCGGACGTGCCCGCTGGCTTAATAGGCGACCCACGGTGCGTGGTGTCGCGATGAACAGAGGTAAGAAGCATCTCATCTACAACCTACTTGCTCATGGCGGACTAACATACGGCCCGCAGTCGATCATCCTCACGGAGGTGGCCGCGGTAAATCCAAGAGTAACCGTCATCCCACGAGTCCCTGGGGCACACCAGTAAGTCATACTTCTCCGCTCATTCCACGCTTTTCTTCTTGGCCAGCGCAGGCAGATTGCTCACTCCCCACTAGGCCAAGGGTGGTTACAAGACGCGCCGGAAGTCCAACCACAACAAATGGGTTGTTGTTCCTCGTGTCCGCAACGTAGAGAAGCGACGCGCAAAGAACGCGAAGGATTGATAGTGGGCATTCGGTTCGTCGGCGGCCACAAGCTAGTGTATCTACAAGGCGCTATTTCTCGACCCAAGGTTGTGCTATCCGTCACAACCCCGTCTGTTACCGGCTTGGAACATAGACATGTACTGTAAGATGCGGATTGGGACTCGGGTCACGGGTGTATGAGTATCTGTAATGGTCTTGTCAATATAGAGGGGTCCAACAAGCTACCTCGAATAAGTCAGTTGATTATCCACACTAGACCGCCGTCCTGACTCAAGTGTCACTTGATCAGCTCTTATTGCGGTACTGCCATCGTCGTCATCATCACTGAGACCCTAATGCCAGCATCTGGATCGCAATAGAACCGGTTCTTCTGCCATTTTGTACGGTTTTGGGGAATCAGTGTACCTGCGGTTGAACACAATGGCTACGTCCAACCACTCGAGATACAAGAGGAGGATAACAAAGCCGACAAGGTCTCAGCTGCGTACGGGATACACGCTGCTTTTACACCGTGGACTCTCTTTTGCTACATCGCGTCCTGTGAATGTGCATTACAACAACCCGGGCGTCGTGGTGTCTTGGAGGTGAAAGCAGGGTATAGCCGCCAAGTTATTATTAGGCCAATATCAACGAGTGGTCAGTGCTCCAGGTTTCGGCGTGTTTCAAGGGTCCAAGGGCGATCTTTGGGCTTTGAACGAGATGAGACGAGATGGAGACATGCACTGAAAAAGAGCCCTGTGGAAGAGCTCAAGATGGAATGATCGAACTACACTGCTTCGTGCGCTACTCTATACGGTAAGCCGTCCTCGCCCGCCCGCCTGCTTTTATGCTTCCTAACAACTCAATGGTAATTGTGTGTGAACTGACTGCATGTGGGCTCCTCGCCCACTACATGTACATGTAGTGTTCTTCTGGACAGTGTAAAATCTAGAGACGGTAGACGGTATTGCTTCATGTTCGTACGAGTAGAGTACATATTCTATTGTGTGGCTGGGCTGGTCTTCCCGAAGGTGTTGGAGGACTGCGCCGCATAATCATCGTCATCACGACCTTGTACGAGTCTTCAAATGTACCTTCGTAGAGTAGACGGATCCCCACTTGATTGTCGCGAGCGATCTTTTCCTATTAAATATCTGACGAGATGAGCCCGGAGCAAGGATTGAACCGCAGGTGCAGCCACAGAGTCGATCGCAACCAGTCAGCTCGTGGGCATACTGCGATCAGTGGACACTCCATCTTCAGCGCTTCATGCATCCATTGGTTTTCGGAAGCCGACAGCTCCATCCATTGCCTGCGTGGCCTTTGGGGCAGTGCTTGTCAGCTAATACACTACGGCGTGTTGCCACCCCGTTTCCACAACTGCTGTACCAAACGTGCACGTCACCTGCGTCGCCGACGGCGTTTATCGTGGTGGGCATGGTGTAATATACTACTCCGTACTTCAACTACTCCTCTCCTTTGTTGTGAAGTGCTACGAGAAAGAGATATTGAAAGCATCTCATTCTCCTGTAATAGCCCTCCGCTCTCCAAAACTCTACAAATGACTCGGCATCGATGACTTCAACATTTGGTTTGCAAACAAAGCGCACTCGTAAGCGGCAAAGTGTCGTGTGTGGTTACTCCATTGTTTCCGATTTGAGCTGAGCCAAAACGGGACTAGGATTTGCGACGGACTGCTTCAAGCCCCATGTCTGGTACTTTGGTACATGTCACTTGGGCTGCGGGCATTACACTACCCTAGTGTACACTGTAGTGTGGTATTGATACACTGAACCCGCAATAAGACAAAGAGGGTATCCTGCCTGGACTTCACATTCTCATCGCAACAAGTTCCCATCGACATTGTTCCCCAACTCCTCATCCACCCACACACTCTCATCGGCGTCCGAATCTAATACAGACACCAACACCCCCGTCTACATGTAGTCTCCATCACCGCCCTCTAGTCCATATCGGCCCGCCAACACATACTTTTCAGCAACTGATACCGACATATCTTTCTCTTCAACCTTTCGTACCTCCTACTGTGTATCGCCTCCTTGGTCTCCTTTACCTCTAAAAATCGACTTCGCAGACAACGCTACAAGTGCCCACCCGACAGCTAGCCATCCATCCAATTCTTTCTTTTTTTTCTTTGCGCTGCTGGGCATGAAAGTTGCCGTCTCAGGTCCAACGCCGCATCCGTCAGGCAATCGCAGCCAGGACTCACTCCTCGAACCTCTCACCCAGCGCGCAGAACCGACTTCCACCGCCGCCATGGCACTTCCAGGGGGGTTGACGTGGGCTTCGAAGAAGGGCTTCATTCTGGTTGCCGCTTCATACATGTTCGACTGGCTTGTCATTGTCATTCTTGGCATCTCCGGCTACATCATGCACGAGGTCTCTCCCAACAAGCGACCCTTCTTGCTAACAGACCCCAATATATCGTGAGAACTTCCCCTTGCCCTCGCGCTGTACCGCCAGCCTCTGTCCTTGCGCTTGCCGTACTGACATCTGCTGCTCCGACAGGCTTCCCTTCTCCGAGCAAGAGACTGTCTCGACCACACTTCTAGTCATCCTCATCAGCACTATTCCCGTCGGCGTCATCTTCGTCGTCTGTCTCATCTTCGTCCCTGGCCCCACCGTGCCTCCCGGAACACCCCAGTCTCTCATATGGCGCCGGAAGCTGTGGGAACTCCATGCCGCCCTTCTGGGACTCGCCCTGTCTGTTGGCTCTGCGTGGTTCTTCACTAATGGGATGAAGAACCTGTTCGGCAAACCCCGGCCCGACATGCTCAGCAGGTGCAAGCCTGACTTGGACAACATTCAGAACTATTACGTCGGCGGCATCCCCTCCTTCAACTCTAGCGGCAGGCTCGTGAGTGCCGACATCTGCACCAACACCGATCGCGCTATCCTCGACGACGGGTTTCGAAGTTTCCCCAGTGGACACGCCTCCTCCTCTGCCGCCAGCCTAATATACCTCTCGCTCTTTCTTGCCAGCAAGTTCGCCGTTACCATTCCCTTCCTCCCACCCTCATCATCACTCGATCAGTCTTCCTTCTCTGCCTTCCCCTCGCGCCTACCCCACAGCCGCGCCTCTACCGACATGAGCGACTACGGCGCCTCCGTTGCCTCCAAGCACCGCTCCCCGCACTCCCCGCAATACGGCTCCGCGAACAAGGTCATCATGGCCGCCCGGAGACAAGCCGCAGCCCCGCCCATCTATCTCCTCGTCCTAGCTCTCCTCCCTTTCTTTGGCTCCGTCTTCATCTCCTCGTCGCGCTGGTTCGATTTCCGCCACCACGGCTTCGATATCATCTTCGGCTACCTCATCGGCACCGTGGCCAGCATCTTCAGCTTCCGCTACTACCATTTGCCCATCAGCGCCGGTGCCGGGTGGGCCTGGGCGCCCCGGAGTCCGGACAGGGCCTTCTGGGCTGGCGTCGGTCGGTATAGCTACGCCACCTACAACACGTCGTACTCGAGGCCGGCCGACGAGGAGGAGGCGATAGAGATGGATGATCACCGCAGGAGGCGCGGTGGTCTTGTCTCGAGAGAGGATACCCACGTTGAGGATACAAGTAGTGTCGAAAGAGGTCTTCGATACCAACATGACAATGTGATCTGAGATGGCATGTTGTTTGTTCTGTTGCTTCCCCACATTGCGTTTTGTCTTTTGCCGGCCCTTTTCTTTTTCGGTGTTTTTTGGGGGTTTCTCTTCCTTAAACGGTTATTAATCCTTCCTCGTCTCTGATCTTGGCTACCACAAATCTTTACCCCTTAGTGTGCTTCTACTCTTCCTATCCGTCAGAGCCGAGGCTGGGCGAATTGGGAGGGGTTTGGGAAAAGGGGCAACAGGCGTCAGGGAGGTTCTTCACGGAGTTGGGTTCAGATGGATCATGTTTGCTTGTGCGCGGAATAGAAAGGAAACAGGCGTCCGTGTCTCGGGTCGTTTCGAGAATAGTCAGGATCGGTCTTTCTATGAAGCCAACGGCCAAAGCCGAACGGGACGGATACCTCCTATCTGGACCTATAGCATTGTTTAAATCTCTTCCGCTCTGCGGCATTCGCGATGTCAGCTATCTTTTGTCTCTGTGTAGCTCTGATATCGTGCAGGTGAAGATGCGATATCTGAGATGTAGGAAGCTAAACTGAAATCATCATCAGTGGGCCGTCCTATTTCCTCCTAATAAGCTACACCTCCCTTCCTGCCTAATGCAGCGGACTGTCCTCAAAATGAATGGACGCGACAGACATCAGATCTGAAGAAGTGACCAGAACGCCAAAATTCACCCCGTTGCCTCCAGAATGCAAAACCAAAGCAACAAGGAGCTCCGACCTTCGCTTGAATCCGCAGCGCTCTCGGTAAAAAAGGTGGAAGCGCCATTATCGGGCGAAATGGGTGAGGATTATCCAAGACCCGATCCCTCAGACGAACCCCTTAGCCCAGGGTATTCATACCGTGAGGCGCCACAATCGCGCGGTCGCCCATGCCCTCGAACTCGACATCGTCATCATCGTCTTGCTCTACCACGTCCTCCTCAAAGTCATCCCTGAACCCCGTGTCCACGTCCATCTTGCGCAGGCGCCGCCTGGTGTCCTCCTGTTGGGCCGTCTGCCACCGGACAAGGGCCGCCGCAGCATGCACTTTGAAGCCGTACACGCGGGGGACGTAGCGCTCTGCGCTCTTGGTAGGAACGAGAGTGGGGTATACCTGGAAGAGGATGTTGTGGAAGGAGGTGCCGAAGTAGGCGCCGTCGATGCCGGCGTGGCGGGAGGATTTTGGGTTGTAGATGTCCTCGCACTTGGCGCAGTAGAGTTTCACCGGCTTCTGGTTGGGAACATCGGAGAGACCCATCGGGAGAAGGGGGTGGGAGCCGCACATGACGCGGGGACACTTTCCAAACTCGGCCTTCTTATACTTCTCGAGCTAGAATCCCAGAGTGACGACGAGTTAGCACAGAGAGGCAAAAGAGGGCGGCCCACGGCGGGCCTTCTGTGGCCTGGAGGGGATGTTGGCTTGGAAGGGAAGCTGGGTGTGGCATACCATTCGCGATAGGCCCCGGGTCGTGACAATGTATCGGGCGTGGACCAGGCCGTAGAGGTGGCGGGCAGACTTCTCGATGGTGTCCCTCATAGAGTCGTCGCAATCGATGTCAAAGGCGTCCGTGACGAGGTCCAGAGCATGCTGGTAAAACTGGACTTCCGAGTTCAGACCCGTGAGGTTGAAGCGGTCCATAATATACTCTTCGTCGATCTCGCAAAAGTACTCATTGCCGCGGGACGATAGGAACTACATGCAAACAAGAGCCTTCGTTAGCCTTCCCACCAGAGGGGGGGGGACTTAACAGGGCTCCTGTTCTAACCTACCCAGTCGCGCCAATAGCTCGTGTATTCACTATCTGTCTCGGTGACAAAGTCATCCATCATGTTTCCCTGCCAGATTGTTCCCCTGTCCTGTCGTGAAGGGGATGATATGAGGAGGGAGAGGGAGGCGGGGGGCGGGGCAGCAACGATTTCCGACGGCGGACCCAGCAGGGAGAGAGGAGAATACTGTTTGTTGGATCAATCTCTGTTCATATCGATATTTGCATTGGCAGGATTAGCTGTCGTTACACTGAAGAAGCCGGAAACATTAGGGGTGCGACACGGGAGTTCGAGGAGAGGCCGGACAGGAGTCTAGAGTCTGTGGGGTAGAATGCCTCCCGTGTATGGAGGGGTCTTTTGATGCCTGAAGGTGCATGTGCTTATGTAAAATTGCCCATCATCCATCGGGGACGTACTCAGTATACGGCGCTTACACTGTGGCCGTCAGTGTCATGTCGGTTTGCTTAAGGCATTTTACTCCGTACACTGTGAGTTTTCTTTGGTAATCCATCTAGGCATTACCGTGCCCATGGCGGCTCTGGGTTCTGGTATTCAAATACTTCTTATAAGGAAAGAGTAGTCAAGCTGCCTCATTGGTCGGGAAGCGGAAACAAATAAATCAGCCGGCTTAGCTCTAGGCGAACGGGTTGGGATTGCCAGCCAAGCACTCTAGAGCCCCAACTGGCGTAACTGTCAGGCCGTTGAATGGCCATCGTCACTAGTACCGACCTCGCTGCCAGTGCCTTCCGCGGCGGCACCATTTGACGGCCGTGACGGCAGCCCTAGCCGAGTGAGAACATCGTCGCTCGCCGCATTCTTCGCCAACGGCACATCCATCAGCTCGAGCGCACTCCGTAGAACACTCCCAGACTCATCGAGCGCCGCAAGGAACCTTGCCAGCTCCTTGCATAGCTCCCAGTCTTCTTCCTTGATCGCCCTGGCAAAGAGTCGCATCGACTGCTCAGTCACCGACTCAGCCTCCTCCAAAGTATGGAGAATAATGAGATAGCCTCCCGCGGTCTTGAGCGATCCTCGCTGTAGAGATTCTTCAAACAGCTCCTGGACCGGGGGAAGATATGCGAAAAGTGTCCTCCACTGCCTGACCTCCGTCTTCCTCGTGCACTGTAAGACGATGTCCAGGTACTCCTTGAACGATGATAACAGCGAAAGAACCCGCGGTAGGATTGCGTCTTCGGGCGCTGGCGACGCATCGACTTCTTCGTCCAGAACGTTGTGAAGCAGGACTTCAAGTGCGTGTGGGAGATAAACCAGCCCCTGGTAGTTCTGAGCGAGATCGAGGGCCTGCGATTTCATGTTGCGTGTAAGGTAGAACCGTAGAATGTCGGACAGGAATAGATGTGTCTAGACAACGAACTGTGTTAGTGGCAGTCCAGAAGGTCTGATCCGCTGGAGGAACCTATAGGAATTAACTCACCCGGATGTTGAACCGAAAGTATGAAAAGCTCACATCCCTCCTCTGTATAAGGTCGGATTCCACGCCTAGCACAATGCCCTTGTCGAGGAGCATTGATAGGGGATAGAAGTCTGTGGGGACATATACCGGGTCTGGGAGCGCCGTGCAACGATCCGCGCAAACAGTCCGTAGAACGTCTTGTATATCAGACCAAACCTTGAGGCCATTCCCGTCATACACCCAGAGTGAAGCCCTGAGGTTCACGTCGCTCGTCTGGGACTGCCGACTCTCAATTTGCAACTGCTCGTACTGATGCCGGCGCGAGTGCTGCGATAGCATTGCGAACGGCTCATCTCGCATGTTGGCGTGGAATTCGACGTTCTGGGCAATGATCCTCATTTCGTACTTGAGCTGGCCCTCTTCCGACATCGATGGACATAAAAGAACAAGCTTCCCATCAACCAAAAACAGAACGGAAGCCACCCTGACATCCTGTGAGGGATCTCCTTCGGCGAGGTGATGCTCGGGCAAGATCCAGCTCAGCCCCCTAACCCTTGCTGGAGATCTTATGATGCCGTGAAAGGCAATCTGCCCGACCTGTACCAGGCGCACCGACCCGGAGATAGGCGCGAATATGAAGTGATAGAGGATGTTACTGTTGGTGTACACCAGGACCGAGTCGTCCTCGGCAGTTGTGACAAGGACGATGGGCGAGGGTATCTGCTGGACCTGGACAATTTGAGAGTTGTCCAGAGCAGTTTCGCGGGAAAATAGGCGTAACTCGTAGGACCTTTCGACTTCTACGGCCGCCACGAGAATATGCTCATACCAGCACATCCCGCCTCTGACCTGAAATTCGTTCTCCATCTGGGGGTCGCCGAAAGACTTCCAGCGACCACTATTGACGCTATAGTGAGCCAATCCCCTCCGGCCCGCGACCGCCACGTACCGACCATCGGGAGAAATCACGGTGCAGCGTATAGGCCACTGATTGAGGAGGTATGTGGATGGTATTTTTGTTGTATGCCAGAGAAAAGGTTCCGCTGATATCGACGTTAGGTCTGGTAGATCGTATCCGCGGTATACTGAGACGTCTGTTGAGCTTTGAAGAATGGTGCGGAATATGTTGGACGACGTGTAGCAGCTCGACACCGCGCTTCGAGCCATCTCCAGTGTCCAGATGGTATCATTCTTTGGATTGGTCATCAAGAGGTCTGACGAGCCACCTATCCAGGACGCACTATTGATTCCCCCAAGCCACTCGTCGTTGGTCTTCTCAGATGCAGACGGATCGACATGGAAGCTATGACTACCTCCGACCTTGCCGTAGACACTCCATGTCACCCAACCTTTCTCATACCCGGCGAAGAGACTGTAGCCGTCGGGGGAATAAGTCAACACCGCCAAATCTCCAGTTACGGACCCAGACACGGGGATGTCGTGGGTATGGGATGGGGGTATATTTCCGGCGTAGTCCTTGACGGAGTAGACCCGCACCGCCCCGTCGGCACAGCCCACAGCGATGAGTGAAAACCTGGCATTTATGACTGTTTGCACAGCACGAGTGAGGTGGGTTTCTGGTTGGTGGAAGCAATGACCTTTGAACAGCCTTTTGGCTTCCGGATCCGCCGGGTCAACGTTGATATTAAGATTGGAAACCTGCTGAACCGCGTAGGCTCGTCCATCGCTCGTCACCCAAGCCATAATATTCATGGGTTTGTCGTGGGTCATATGGATAACCGTGGCTTTCTTATCTAGCCAGCCCATCCGGCTCAAGATCTCAGTTCGTGTCTGCTTTCCCGTGGAGTCTGGTGCCCACCGAATACACTGGATTGCGGGAGGCTTGTGGGTTGCAACAACTAGCTCGTCGTCCAGAGCAAGCACGCTCTCGATCCCGGCATCGATTTTTATGACCATGCGAAAGCGGACGCTGGTATCCTTCACACCCACACCCTCACCTGGGCCCCAGAGAAACTGGTCTGGAGCTTGGCTACCGGGACCCCCCGAAT
>JAXQGT010000566.1:0-10797 GCA_037040375.1 Basipetospora sp. M8501
GGGAGGCGCGCGCCTCCCTCGTAGACGAAGGCAGCCGAGGTCCCCAAAATCCTGATCGGCCAATTCGCCGCTCCTGGTCCGTCCGAAGCTGAACATCTCAAGGGGGATCTGGAACCGAGGCACGTTTCGTTGGAGGTCTACACCCCACGACGGCAGATCCTCTCCCACCCCTCTTTCTCGGTCAAGAAAGACGGATAGGCAGTGGAGATTGCCGCTCGTGTTGATGGCGTGCTTGACGAAGTCCTGATACACGACGGCGGCTGACTTGGAGTAGTCGATGGCCGGGAATCCATGCGTGGAGTTGGCAACGTCCCCGTACGCCGGGTCCCCCCCGCGCGCCGTCATCGCAGCCACGACCCCGAGCGCGGCGTATACCTTATCCTGCGGAAGGGTGGCGTCGTAGAGCGCGCTGCGCATGATGAAGTGGAACCAGACGTCCTCCATCTGGCGCTCCGGGAAGTGGTACGTGTCGCAGTTCCTTTTGAACCACGCGTAGAGCATCTTTGCCCGGTCCGAGGGAAGCGTGTAGTCCAGGTCCGGCCGGAAGCTGTTCAGCGGATCCGCCATGTCCGGGAGGAGCTCGTCCATGGCTGTCTCGAATGCCTCGAAGTCACACTCGTGTTCGCCGCACACGATTGTGATTCTCTTCGCCGCGTGCACTTCCTGTACGACCCATGTCCTGGAGAACCACGGCGTCTTCTCGACTAGGTTCCTCGCTGCGGTTCGGTTCTGGGGCGACGCGGCAGCTTGACCGCGGTCGTACAGAGAAAGGCCTTGGAAGCTCTTGATGAGAGTAAAGAGGCGCGCAGCATCTTCCGTGGGCATGCCGAGCCAGACCAGCGTTCGGGAGGCGTTCTTGTAAATGTCGAACATCTTCTCCACCTGCCGTCCCTTCTCGACGAAGTCATCCTGATTGATGCAGCACGCGTCTGCCCACAAAAACCTCTCCTTGCTCGAATCTCGCACGTGTGTGAGTGCGTCGTGCAGGTTGTTGGCGACTGGGAATGCCCGGCCGTTGACCGTGATCAGCCTGGGCGACCCAGTATCCCCCCATGTGTAGGATAACGTCTCGTATTTTGTCGGCAGGCCGTCACTTAGTCCTATGGCACCCTGGCCGCTGAGTAGGCTGACTACAACAAGGTCGCAGACAACTTCATCTTCTAAATTCTCTGACGGATGGATCTTTAAGAGGCGTATTTGATCCTGCTCAAGGGGTTGGTAGACCTCTTTTGGTACGAGTCCGGTGTCGCCAGAAGCCATTTTGGGACCAATCACACAAAAATACTCGGCGCCGGAACATGGAGGGGCAAGTGTCAAGAAAAAATTGATGTTGGGCCAGACGAGATACCGCTTGCAGGTCTTGGCTAAGCCACTCTGCATTGCGATCTTGGCAATAAGTCAGATCGGAGAGATGTTATGCCGTTACCTTGCTCCAACCGTTGCCGTTCCGCTTCACGCCAGTCGATACACTCCCTGTCGGAATTGAGCAACGGGCGCCACAAGGCTTCGGAACTAACTAATGAACCAAACCCGGTCACGACGACAACTTGGCCTTCTTCTTCATAGCCTTAAACTTCATGTAGGCCTCAAACTCGGCCATCTCGTCATCCACCGCCTCTACCTTGGAAGTTGTTGATCCCCCGGCTTTCACCTTGCTCTTATTGTCATCCCTGTTCAAAACCTCAAGCCTGTCCTCATCTGTATCTCCCTCCACATCCTCATCATCACTGTCGTCTCCAGTGCTGCTATCGTCGCTTTCGCTGTCCTCAACCCTCGGCGTCACGGCCGTCTTCCCCTTCTCCTTTGACGACTTCGCGTCCCCGTGGTGCAAATCGGCACGCCACTTGTCGAACAAGGCCATGGCCGTCTCGCCCTTCCCGATCGCCTGCGTGAGGTACTCCTCAAACTGCCGCGACGCCTCGGCGACTGTCTCAAACTGGGCGCGGCCGAGCGTTGGGGTCGGTTGTCCCTCTTCGTGGCGGAGGGCGTCATGCTCGACGAGTGCGATGGCGGTTTGGAAGGCGTTTCGGATTTGTCTGGCTCAACCCGTGATTAGTTCTTCATGTGCCTGGGGGTCAAGCGAGAGGGGGGGTGGGGCCACGACAAGGAGCGGCGCGAGGTCACTACATACCGTCCGTTCCAGGTCGTATACCCCTCGTCCCGCATCTTGTGCAGCCGCTTGTAGTGCTGCCTCGCAAACTTGAGAATCTCCCTCTCCTTGATCCAGAACCGCGCCACGCCCGTCCTCTGCTGCTCCGCCCGCGTCCTCCCGATAAAGACAGTGTACAGTCGCGTCGTGGCGTCCAGGTCCAGCGGCGGGTACAGCAGCGCCATGTGGATCCTTGATTTGAAGGCCGGGTCGATCCCGCCCACGCGGTTCGTCGTCAGGAACAGGATCCCCGCGTAGTACTCGAGGCTGCGCAGGAACACGCTCGTGATGGCGTTTTGGCGTATGTCCATCTGCGTGCGCTTCGCGAGGAAGACGTCGGCCTCGTCGAGCAAGAGGACGCACCCCCACTTGTGCGCCATCTGGAAGTTGGAGCGCAGGTTCTTCTCGGCCTCGAGGGGGGTCTCGCCGATGTCGCCGCAGGTGATGGGGAAGAGCGGTCGCTTCGTCGCGTCGGCGATGCACTCCGCCGTGGACGTCTTGCCGACGCCGGGCTCGCCGTGGAGGAGGAGGATGAGTCCGGTGCCCTTGCCCTTGACGATATCCAGCCCCGCCCCAATCGTGGCGGTCGTTTCGGTGGCTTTGTGGCGCGCCTTCTCATGCGTTTCGACGAGGGCCTTGATGGACCTCTTATGGGTGTCGGGAAGGATGAGCCGCTCAAAGTCGTTGAGGAAGTCCACGGGGCGCAGGTCGGCTATCCTTATCGTCACCCATTGCCTGTTGCGCAGGACGAAGCAGTGGACCCAGTTCGGGAGTAGTACCCGCTCATCGCCCGTTAGGTTCTCCAGCGGTCGGCAAAAGAGGCGACCTGACGAACGCACGTGTACATCCCTGTCCTCCACGTCCATAGCCAAGTCGTTGAAGATGACATCACTCCCGCAGCAATCTTTGTCCGCGTTGCCGTGCCGACAGCTAGCCTTGCTGAAAGTTTCTCGCAAATCGCATTGTGTCAGGTCGGACTCTTCGATGGTCACGGCCGGTACTCGCCACTCCGGGTTCATGTTAGTCGCCAACGTGGTGTCGATGATCACTTGTGCTTCCAAGTCGTGGGGCGGCTCGTCAAGCGTCCTCCCCGCAAACATCATGTGGCGGAAGGGGCTCGAGACGAGCTCCAGGTACGCGGTTCCGTTTGCGATGTAAGCAGCCTTCGTCTTCTCTCGTTCTGCGGCTAGATTGAGCGGATAAACTTCAAGAGAGGAGATGGGCCGCGAGCCCTGAAATGGTGGGATTCGGAAGTGGCTCAACCGGGGCACGAGCTGTTGACCGTTGAATACGAGGCTCGTGCAATCAACTGTGAAACTGTCGATTTCATTGCAAGGGACGTCTCTGTTCTTCCAATGAGCAATTAATGGGACCCTACCGCCGGTGAAGTTTACCACTTCGAAGAGTTCCGTCGGCCGCGAGCGTGAGACGATGTACTCTCCCCTTTTGAACAGGTGCCACAGATCCGCGTACTCGACCTCCTCCAACGTTCCGTTCGTGATGCGCTTCCGCATTTCAAATATCGGTTTCATGTCGACGTCCATGAACTCTATGACCAGCTTCAAACGTTCAATCAAGTCTTCGTAATAAAACCTATGACTCTGAAAGACACCCTCGCCTCTAGCCATCAACTTGACGTCTTCATCCGAATCCCTATCATCCTCGTCATGGCCATCGGTTTGGCTCTCTATAGCCTTCCGCAGTGACTCCTGCAATTCGGGAAGGCTCTTTTGAATGACCGCGTGGTGCTTGATGAAGAACTTGAATGGTTTCAAGAATACGCAGCCCGGTTCCACCTCGACATTGTGACGAATTCTCTCTCCCGTCACCATGGCGAGGTGCCGCACCAATGGCTGGTACCGGATCCGGAGGCGCTCTGGCGCCCGCGTAGTATGGTCCGCATGCCCAATGAGCCCCACGCCTATCTGCTGTCCATCCCGGGTAGAGAAGCTGGATTCCAAAATAAGAGTTTCGAGTGCAGGCCATCCCTCCTTAACCTTTATAGGGAACGAGGTCCATCGGTCCCGGGGAATATTAGAATCGAATTCGGCGCTCGAGCACCGCTTGATTACCGGTTGGTAACGGCAGCAATAACTTACTTTCTCCGGGATAGAAAAGTCCTCGGGTAAGTTTCGGACGGCGGCATCCAGCTTGCGAAAGGACACCTCCAGCTCTGAAAGTCTCTGCTCCGACAGGGCAAGGTGGAGGGCCGCTTGGTGTGAGCGCGTAGCAAAGTTCGCCTTCTTTCTCTCTTCCATGAGTATGTCTCGTCCCCAGCTCGGCCGATATTGGTCTATTAAGGCATGGGATGCCTTATTCACTAACTCTTCATCCGTTTCAAGTCCGGGCTGGGATGCGATATCTCTAGGCAAGAAACCATAGAGTCCATCACTCAAATCATGATGATGCGAGCCAGCAGCGTCGACGTCCTTCTTCTTTTGGTGTACGTCTTGCTTTTCCTCTGGTGTGTTTTGAGTGGTGGCAGACTCGGTAGTAGATGCTGGGGTCGTTTCACTACCACCAGTGGACAACTCGAGACTAACGCGACAGTTGATTTCTTCCATTGTCGTGCTGAGAAAGAAAGTATAGAATCAGTAAAAAAGGTGTTATCTTGGTCACCTGGCCACTGACTTCAATTCAAATATCCAGAGCGACCGTATGCCAGTTGAATGAAGGCTAAGAACGTGGAATGAAAATGTGCGTGGGATGGGGCGGGAAAAGTAACAAAGTCCAGGACAGGTCACAAGAGTGCGGAGAGCAGATAGTGTCAGTGTTGGTTCGCCGCGGTGAACTTGGGGGCGCAGCCTAATATCTGCACGCCCAATTGGACGAAGGGGACGAAGGGCCTCTTTGGCGGCCCCCAATCTCTTTGGTGGCATCGCCAACCTGATCCTGCAGGATGCATGTTGGTTCCAGCCTGTCGATTGATTGGCTTCGAGACTATTTTCCCTGTAGGACTTGATGTGTTGGAGTGCAGACTCGATGTTCGTCCATGGGTTCCCCGCTTCTGCCTTGGGCCGCAGCGGGGAGTCACCTGCCGAATGAGACACTTTACTGTTGCTGTGCCGGCGAGGTGCGACAGGTGTATACGAACGCGCTTCTTCCTTCGTGGTAAATCATTGCAGCCGGTCATCTTGTTTTCATATTCACGTTGCGACTTTTCACCGTAGCACCAGTGCCATGGCGTTCACGGTGGCGGACCGCCAGAGCTACCTGCTCGAGCGAGAGAGGCTGCCGCAGAGTGACGCCGCCGTTTTCGTCGAAACCCGTCTTGCCGCTCAATCCACTTTTGTGGTCAACGAGGGCCTCGACCGAGTCGTAACCGTAGACGAAGACCGTAGCCGGAGGCAGATTAGGTATGTAGCCTACACCATCGCCCCCTGTTGCCCAATAGCTTCAAAACAAAGCTCTTCTGCATTCTCTTATTATTCTACTGAATCCTTCGCTGACCCTCAGTAGTGACGATCTATGGAAGCAGGCAGAGGCGGAGAAATCACAAATCTTCGAACTCATGGAAAAAGTGCAAAGCAAGCTGCGTGCGAAGCACACGAAAGGCAGCCATGGCAGCCAGGCCCTGACCTGCAATATCCGCGAGGCGACCTGGGCGCAGGTGCTGGAGCAGGTCGGCACAACCGCCCGGCAATGGTCCGAATCACGGAAGGCCTCGAACATGTCCGTCTTCCTGGACCGAATCGGCCGGAATTCGGATACATTCCAGACCTGGCTGCAGGTTCTACCCAGCGGTGACTACGGGTCAAGGTATGTACATCTCTTTCCTTGCGGCTCTGCCTTTGTGTCGTTCAGCACTTGTGACCTTAGCTTCTGGTCTGCAGTTATCAAGGCTCCTCGCCTTTATTCGTCGCCTCAGTTTTCCTTTGTGCAGTGACCTGAAGTTTCCATATCGCGGCTTGGCAAATCCCATCCTCTGGACTTTATCCTCATTTCCACAATCCCTGTGGTCACAATTCTCGATTAGCATCATTCCAGCTCGGTCTGTCAGAGTGGATATAAACTGACAGAACCCCAGCATCTGCGGCGTATTTACCATCGCTCTCAGTGTAAGTGTATCGCTGAAGTTCAGCCCTTCCTGATCCTCTAACACGTCTCTCACCAAACCTAGGCCGCCGGGCACTACTACAAAGCAGAGGACGCAATCTTCGAAGGCCTGGCCGAGATTCCAGAGATTGTCAACGACGCGAAGCGATACGTCGAGATTTACTCTACCACAAGATACAGCAACCTCGAGCGGAAAACCTTCGACCTTTATCTCGCGATTCTTCGCGCCTTGAAACACGTCCTCAAGTTCTTCGCCGACAGTTCTACGCGTTCGTAAATTGCTTGCCCCCGTCTGAATTTTTCCTGCTTTGGTAGCAAGCACCGCACCGACTGACACCCATTGGTGTGCATAGGCCGTTTTTATGAACCGCTCCTGAAGCAAGGCTCGTACCAGCAAGATCTCCGAGACAGCTTGGAAGACATCCGCAAGCAATTGGGGCGCGTCAAGGAGGAAGCCAACCAATGCTCGCACGCAAGACTCGAGGATATTGAGGGAGGCTTATTGAAGTACGGAGAGCTGATGCAGCAGTATAACAACAATTCGTCCAGTACCGCCACAGTTCTCCAATCCATATACAGGCTTCTCCAAACGCAGTGCCATCACTTGGAGGCCATCAGAGGTAATGTTTTACTCTTTTGGTGCTCGCCATGCTCAGGAAAGCGTCCATATGCTGACTCCGTCTCAAGAAACCCAGGCTATCTCGGCATCAGGACGGAATAGCCACTTAATTGAGTCTGCAGCAACCCCCAAGCCCGCCATGGCAGAGTCTCCGCCAAACTATGCCCTGACTCGCCGGCTTCTTGGATTTCTCCGGCCAGATGCCAGCGTCGATGATGGAGCTGATAATGGCAGTGAATCAGAGGTAACCTCTGAATTCCAAAGAGAAATTGAGAGAGACGTGGCTGCCAGCCTTCGCCAAGCCGGGACCATGACGGTACAAGCTAGCTCCAAAGCGGCCCTCCTGATCGAAGAAGACCGGTTCAAAACCTTTATGGACATGAACGAGACGAAAGGCTCCGACTACCTGCTGGTCAACGGCCACGAGCTCGTCGGCGACACCGGCCTGTCCCCGTTAACATTCATCGGCGCCAAGCTCTTCCAGCTCGCGAAGAGTACCACTGGCCCGAGCCGACCCTTCGTTCTGGGGTACTTCTGCGACGAGCACAGGCCCTTCAGTATCCGCGGCGGATCGGAGCGGTGTAAGCCCGTGGGGATGATCCTCAGCCTGCTCGGACAGCTAGGGGCCGAGATGATGGCACGCGGCGTGTCCATCGATCTCTCCCATCTCGCCGACAAGGACTGGAAGAGGATCCGAACACGCAAACTCAAGACGCTCGGAGACCTGTTCGAGACGCTCGCCAGGCAGCTCCCTCCGGGCTCCAGCTTGTACTGCGTCATTGACGAGGTGGAACACTACGAGCAGCCGGGTATGAGTGTCGTGCTGGAGGAGATATTGTCTCGGCTGACGAGGACTGTGCGGCGGTGCAAGCAGCGCGATAACGTCGACTTCAAGTTACTCGTGACGACCCGGGGAGAGGAAAGGCGGGTGGGAGGCTTATTCAATGACTGCGTCCTCGATCTTCCGGAATTTGTTGAGGCTCGAGATGCGGCGCAGAGAACTATCGAGGACATGGGTGGTGCTCGGTAGCAAACTCACTCTCCAGCGGTGGTAACTGTCTTCTTACTTCTTGGCATTTTTGTTGGTTCTCGTTGCGGGGTCGGCTTACAGCAATGAAGACTTGGGTAAGGATTCTGGGGCCATGCTTGGCGGAGGCTTGGGCCGTCCTTTGTATGCGGGAGTGCGGCGTAGGTCGATATGTGGCTTTGCGGTCTTTAAGCGATTTGAATATGATTATGAAGCAAATCCTGGGCGAAGTATTCAGAGCACACCTTTATTACGGGTGATCTGCATAGAGAATTGCCGCCAAGGGAGAATCCCAATTTACCCCTCAACCAACATGGCTGTTGAATGCGCCCTGGGCCCATAACTTTTCAGCTCCACGCAAGCGGGATTACTGATCATACAGCTAACATGACATAGTGCCAATGCTAGATTAACATGGGCAGTTGTAGGGTAACGTGCTAGGCTATCGCCAACGCTTGACGAATGTCTGCGGGTTCGGCCTTCATCCCGGATCCGAGGTCGTGTTGGCCAGAGTTTCGCACGGCTCACCGTAACGCTGCTAGGAACAAACAATACATCCCGCAATTGATCACTTCTAGCTACTCACCGGGACGTGAGGCTGGCCTTTGATAGCAGCTGGAGAACCGCTCCCATGGCGGATGAGTGGAATCTAAGGTAGATAGAGCCACACAGCCTTAAACAAAACGAGTCGACTGACTTTATCCACTTTGTGCGGACCGTTCCGTAGGAATATCTTGTATCACGTAGAAAGCCTGGACACAGTCTGGCACATCTGCTCCACATTATTCCCTTGCACCCAAACTTTGCGGATCTCTACACCGCCGTTGACGGCCAGTCCCTAGGTGACCTGCGGCATTAGTCTCTATGTGACGGCTCACGGGTCTTAATTTGTCCCCTACGTTCTCCGTAGTACCCCGGGGGCCCGGTGCGGCACAGGTATGGCGTCGGAAAAAGACCAACAACGGCAGTGCTCCTTCACGAGAAGTCCGGAGTCCGGGTATAACATTACGATTTTGCGCCGCAATATCAAAGCCTGGGCAGGGCAGAATTCTGGACCCCGCCGAGTAGCCAGACCTCGATGTGAACCGCCCCTCCAGATCCGGTTCCCCAGTGCGGCACAGAACCAGTTGCCTCGTTTCCAAGCAATGTTTGATGATTGGTCGGCGCACGTGTACGGCGCAGCAAAGAATATCTTCCAACTTCTACCGAAAAAAGGCATGATCTGAGGCTAGGAACAATCGATGTTGGTCATGCTACCTTCATTTGATCTCTCTGATGAGCCTCTATTATGGGCCTCCAATCATGCCTCTCATTGGCGTCGTGCAAGGCAGAGTTTCGCTCGCGAGACTTGGTTACGGAGAAAGCAATCCTATCTCGCAATGCTCTAAACGAGCACAGTTTGATGCAAAAGGACTGGTCTTCCTCAGGTATAAATACTGAGCTGGTGGGAAGCTTCATGTTCGATTTTTCATTGCCAGACACTCACAAGCACTTCAGCAACAGACAACCTACCCACACCGGTACCAATCACACTCTCGACGGGATTACATTCCTCAACAGATTTTTTCCCTTAGAATCTCCTTTGAGCCACTTTACAATGAAGTTCACTCTGCCTCTCTTCCTCGCTGCCGCCCAGCTCGCCGTGGCCGACGTCTGGATCTATCGCGTTGATGAGTTCGTCCTCGGCGAGGGGGAGTTCCAGATGCTAAACTTCTTCTCCGGGCGCGGATCGTGCCCGGGAGGGACCAACTACTTCGAGCCGCCTACCAGGGACGTGAGCGGCAGCAAGTCCGGATATGTATGCGACGGGGACGCGTGTGACGGGTACGCACCGCATGACATCACCCGTCTTGAAATCAACACCAATTTTGGCCACTACAGTTAGTCCACTCCCGCCCTCTTTCCCTGGTCTGGCGTGAGTATGAGGAGCCAGAGCTAATGACGCATCTCGCCTCTTAGCGATTTACAAGGACCGCGGCTGGAACATGGTGGACACCAGAAACAGGGTTGTCGCGCGCTGCAGGCCCACTAGGGAGCATGATTTCGTGTGCCCGGTTGGCAGGGAGTTCAGTATCTGGTTCATCTGCGAGGGCGACATTAGTCCTTAAGGTTGTGATAGACGACAGACACGGGCTTAGACAAGCCGGAGAAAAGGCGGACGGTCCGTCCAACCGCCGGGGACATTTCTCAGTGACTTTGGGGTTGTGTTGACTTTGCTGCTGGAGCTTCTTAGTTGATTGATTACGTTTGAACTTCTATTTGGGGTAGACACTTTTCGGGGGCTGCTTTTCCTTTATCGCAATCACGCTGTTCTCTAACTACGCACTGAGTATTGGTTGAGTTCTCAATGTCAGTCAATCGAGTTATCAATCTTGAACCCTTAAGCCCTTAATTACGCTCTATAACATGCTTGCTTGCAAAAGAACGTGTCTCGAAACGAGCCGTAGCATCGCGGTTGTTGATCTAACATTGACAGCCGATTTCGAGGTTCGCGCGCGCGCGGAATCCGACGTTGTACAAAGCGCGGGAGAGGATTGCAGGACGGTACGGTACGTACGTTAGGGATGCTGCGGGGTTATACCGAGGAATACGAGAGGGCAAATGCGGCCGTCTCACCCTCGGGCCTTGCAACAGACGTGCACATCTGGCGTTACGCACCTCTCACTTCAAGACGGTGATGTTGTATGTTCTCGTCAGATAATTCCAGAATATTCTTGCCTGCACTGGTTTCAATTGGTTTTGCTTGAACTGTTGGTCCTGCGACATTTACCTGCCACGATGGTCATCTCTCACCTACGATCTCGCCTGTTTGGAAGCAGTGCGAGCCAGGGCGTCACCTCGGAGACCACGACATCCGGAGCCCCCGAGACAAATCTTGTTCCGGATATGGACACTTCGCACACCCTGAAGCTCCCAGATGGCCGAACCCTAGGGTATGCGGAGTTT
>JAXQGT010000567.1:0-10977 GCA_037040375.1 Basipetospora sp. M8501
ACTAGCGATGCAAATTGTTGACTCGATCGTCAAATCTTCAATCACCACCTCTGCTGCCAGTATCACATTCGGATGCTTAACCGCCGTGTGCCAAAATAAAACCGCACACCCCAGCCCATAACCAGACTAAATAAGGCTCACCGGCCGACGTCGCTCAGTTCTACCACTGCATCGCCCGACATGGCTGATTCCCAGAATCTGCCCCCCTCTGCGGCCACCGGGGCCGTTCTTGTACCATCAGATGAGATGCCCAAAGATGCCCAGAAAGTCGAAGAGCTCGATTTTAATAAAATCAACCGCCCCGTCACGGCGGAGGATCTCCTCCAGGGAATGCGTCACATGGGTTTCCAGGCTTCTTCTGTAGCGGAAGCTGTGCGCATCATCAACGACATGGTAACCCTTCTCTTGTTCAACTCAGCAATAGCAAATGCTCTGATCACTAATGCCAGGCCAAGGCGTCTGGGTCTCTAACACTTGCCTAGAGGAATTGGAGGGATCCCGAGACGGGCGACAAGACGACCATCTTCCTGGGATATACGTCAAATCTTATCTCATCCGGTATGAGATCCGTCCTTCGATGGCTAGTGGAGCACAAGCACGTCTCTTGTATTGTGACCTCCGCCGGAGGTGTCGAGGAAGACTTTATCAAGTGTCTAGGAGACACGTACATGTCTTCGTTTAGCGCACCGGGAGCCGAACTGCGGCGGAAAGGCCTCAACAGGATCGGCAATCTCTTGGTGCCCAACTCCAACTACTGCGCTTTCGAGGACTGGCTGATGCCTATCCTCGACAAGATGTACGAGGAGCAGGAGCAGAGTAAGGATGCCGAGGAGCCGGTCAAGTGGACGCCCTCCAAGGTCATCCACCGCCTGGGGAAAGAGATCAACGACGAGCGGTCTGTGTATTACTGGGCATACAAGAACAACATTCCCGTCTTTTGTCCCGCCCTCACCGACGGCAGCCTTGGGGATATGCTCTACTTCCACACCTTTAAGACGTCGCCCGGGGCGCTGACCATCGACATCGTCCAAGACATCCGGGCTATTAACACCATCGCAGTGAGGGCGAAGCGCGCCGGCATGATCATCCTCGGCGGAGGCGTCGTCAAACACCATATCGCTAACGCATGTCTCATGAGGAACGGTGCGGAGCATGCAGTTTACATCAATACGGGCCAGGAGTTCGACGGGAGTGACGCCGGTGCGCGGCCGGACGAAGCCGTGTCTTGGGGAAAGATCAAGATCGGAGCGGATCACGTCAAGGTTTGCATCTCTCCGTACCGCACTCATGGCGCTTGGCGAGGAGCCCACAAAGCTAACAATACCCCCCTTAGGTATATGCGGAGGCGACAACGTGCTTCCCGTTGATTGTGGCGAACACATTCGCCAAAGACACTTAAGAAGGCCCAACCTTGCGAGTTGACCAATTACGTGGAGGCCGTTTCAGTGTCGGTCCCGTCTTGAGGTAGAACGAGTTGTTGCATGATAGGTAACGTGAAACAGAGAAGCAACATAGCAACATCATACAACAGCACGAAATCAGCGGGAGTGACATTTCGTATGCGGCAACGGTATACACAAAAGGGGAGAGCATCTTGGGGTCTTGGGAGGGAAAATGATAAAAGGCATGGAAAAATACAGAGGCGTTCATGTTAGTCTGTGTTGTTGCATCAGATACAGCGGGCATACCACTCCCATTATAATCTACCATCCTTCAAAGTCAGGCGCATCGTTTATTTCTACCAAATCTGCTCAAGATGTCTTCAGCACTCCATCTGGCCGATGACCCTATGGCAGCTCGGAGTGTTCAGCGTGGTGATTCCGTATAGCAATTTTGGCCTCTTCTGACTTTCTATGACAGAAAGGCATCAATGCTACGAAGCGTCCGAGATACATTGGTGCTAGGGCGAAACCATGAAGCATCGACCTCCTTCGTACCTAGGTCTTGTGCAACCGGGAAGTTGTGGTTGTTTCTTGTCTTGGTGTTTCTGCCATCCCGTTGGCTTAAGGCCGCTTAGTAAGCTAAAACGTCACCGAGAGCTCTCTCGACATCAAACTTCTGACTCTGCGGCTCTGTTTTCACTCAGCTTCCACGTTGAACATCCGACCTTCCTCGCATCAACGAACCCGACCTATAATACACCTGTGGCGATAGCCCAGGAATTCCCGTTCAACATGTCCTCTATCTACAACCTCGAGCCCCAACCCACAGGCGCAGTAATTCTGCACACAACGCAAGGCGAGCTCTCGGTTGAGCTCTTCGCAAAGCAGACGCCACTCACGTGTCGCAACTTCCTCCAGCATTGCGTCGACGGTTATTACGACAACACGATATTCCACCGCCTCGTTCCGGGCTTCATTCTCCAGGGAGGCGATCCCACCGGCACAGGCCATGGCGGCGAGTCGATCTACGATGGCGGAGCGTACAGCGGAGACCTGGACCCCTGGCCCATGGACGAGAGGCGCGGGAAGAACGCAGGGCCGTCGGGAGTGGGTTTCAAGGACGAGTTCCACTCGCGACTAAAGTTCTCTCGGAGGGGCCTGTTAGGGATGGCGAACGACGGGCGGCCCGATACCAACGGTAGCCAGTTCTTCTTCACGCTGGACAAGGCGGATGTGCTCACGGGGAAGAATACGGTATTCGGCAGGGTCGTCGGCGATACGATATACAATTTGGCCAAGATGGGCGAGGCGGAGGTGGACGAAGCGACCGAGCGACCGCTGTATCCAGTTAGGATAACCAGGGTGGAGATCACGGTCAACCCGTTCGACGATGTGGTGAAGAGGGTCAAGGCCGCGCCCGCCGCTCCCCAAAAGACCGTGGTGGCTGAGAGGAAGAAGAAGAGGAAAGGCGGGAAGCAGCTCCTCAGCTTCGGAGACGAGGAGGGTGGGGAGGATGATGAGTTACCTATTCTGAAGAAGCCTAAATTCGACACGCGGATAGTGATGGATGGTGGAGAAGAGGAAAGTACCCCTACCGTGAGCTCGAAGAAGAAGAAGGCCAAGGAACAGCCCAGCAAACCCTCCGAACCTCCGAAGCCCATGGATATTGACGATGAACCCCCAGCTAAGACTGGAAAGGAGTCATCGCAGCAGGGGAGGAAATCTGGAACGAAACACCGCGAATCAATATCGCCAGAGCCGGAGAGGAAGAGGAAGACAAAACTGGAGCGAATGAACGAGGAGATTGCGGCTTTGAAGGCTTCTATGAAAAGGGAAGAGCACACAGGACCGGCACCAGAGAAGGAGACGAAGAAGTCGGCACTGGAAAAGATGCTGCCTAACACAGCCGTGAAGGGCGGCAGGAGGAGGGGCCAGCAGTCCGTGACGGATGACCAGAAGTCAGTAGACATCATGAAGAGCTGGGCGATGAAGCTGAAGACGGCGCACCCCGAAAAAGAAAAGCCCTCGCGACAAGGCTCAAAGGGGCGCGGGGAAGGAAACACGTCGGCGGACGAAGACGACGAGGATGCCGCCCGCTGCGACTTGCACTTTGTGCCGAATTGCCAGAGCTGCCAGGCCTGGGACAAAGAGGACAAAGGAGACGAGAGTGGCGATGAGGGCTTCATGACGCACGCGATGAACTGCAAGGAGGATAAGCTGGGCAAGGACCTGAGCTATCGCAAGAAGGCGGAGGAAGAGCTCGTGGTGATTGATCCCCGGGCCAAGGCGCTCACGATCAAGGAGCAGCGGAGGGCTGATAGAGAAGCGAAGGCAGGGAAGTCTGGGCGGGAGTGGGACAAGGTTCGAAATGCCCAGATGGCAAGGGCGGCGGCTACGGCTGGAAGGGGCGCCAAGTGAGATCTGAGCTTTTTGTTGTAAGTACAATGCTCGGTAAATAGGACCGATGCAAACTTCTTGTGTACAGGCATAACAATGACTGAAGAACGATACCCCCTTGTTCCTAGCACTAATACCTTGCTTTCCCTATGATTCTTTAAAGCCATCAATTCTTAACAGCGCTCTAAATACCGCGTGGGAGAAGTGGAAGAATGACAGCCGCTTAATTTTATCTGTGGGGGGGTCTGGGCCAGATGACACGGTACATAGCTGGCTCGTGAGGTCTTGGGACAGTATAGCTGAGATCGGGAGAGGCTGAAGCGATCGGACAAAGCTTCGATTGACCCTTGTTGTACTCCCGTAATACGTGTCCTGAAGATGCGCTAGCGAGCCGTTGCGATTGGCGGTCGAAGGTCTAAGGAAAGACTGCTTCGTATGCTGCCTTCAGGTTTGAGTTGACAGGCAGTGACATGTAAGACTGTAGAAGACGCTTAGAGCTGCGGTGTCTGACTATGATCAGGGCATTCCATCAGATGCGATATTATGATGCAGTTCAATCCACGGTACCATGTTCGTTGATGCTGGTCTAGAACATCTTCATGGACCTGCCCACCACCTGTGCCAAGCCTTTGGTGCGTGCATTTCAGAGGGTGGGAGTTCTCACGTGATTCTTATCGATATCGAGATTTTTATCACTGGCCACGCTTATTGGGCGACAAGTAGAGGGGAACATCATCACTGCACCTGGACCCGAGATGCGAATGTTTCCTTCCGCATTCTAGGCATTGGCTCGACACCTTCCTACGACCCATATTACTACTGTTGCCTCAGTTCCTAACTCAGGCCACCCCATCAACGTCGCCCTAGACCTGCTGCACGATGCGACAACTATTACTGAATTGACATCTCATATCAACGATTGGCCTCTCATCCAATCCATCTGCCTTGACGCTTATCCAACTCCAACCGCATTCAGAGCGCTGGCCCAGGCGAATCATCATACTGTGGACAAAGATTATGCCACCGGCATTGCCACACAGTCTCGTCTTAGATCAAGCCCTTCGCCGCGATTGAGCAGCTTCAACCTGGATCGCAATTGAACATTCTCGAGGTACAGAGAAGACGCCTCCCTTGTTGACACCTTTCTCTCCACTCCCGCTGTTGCGCCCAGGTCTCATACCACGGTTGTGTACCACCACCGCCCCATCGATCTGAACCTGTCCCTCAGTGGCTTCACCAGACGCGCCAGGCCCTACGCTTCTTGAACCTCTGAGCTGCCGCTTCTAAAGGCATCTATTCCACAGTCATCGATATATATTACGTTGTCTACGGCCCTTAGGGGCTACCAGCCATCCTCACGCCCTCGCCTCCTCATCAACTACTGTTCACTGATCTTCACGCCTCTACTGCGGACCGTGGACGGGACGAAGCGGTGTCGAGGTCTTGTGAACGGAATTCCGCCCATCTCGCGATAACGATTTCGCACCCACCACGCGCTTCTTCAATCATTCACAAATACAGTCAATCCGAGACTACTTGTCCTTTTGCCCCGCATCTTCACAAGGCATTTTCAACGATCTATTCCAGCAGACGCAACAATACATCGCCGAGCGCGCATCATTTTGAGGGTCTGCGAATCACTACTCTATGGTCTCTCCCAATCATAGGAAGAGACCGGCCCCGGGTGCCTCTCCCTCCGTCACCATGCAGCCTATCGACCAACAGTTCAGAGACGCTGACCACCTGATCCATTGGAATTCGCCCGACAACCCGGCCAACAACTTCGTCGACGACAGGTCTCAAGGACTCCCCTTCCACAACCTCCAGATGCCCGGACAATATGCCCAACCCGTGCCCGCAACGCCGTCCAATATACTGGCGCGACGGTCGATGAGCCGCGCTTTGATACCGACCGCTGCTCGGAACTTCGACCCAGCCTCAGACCCCTGGTCGGCAAGCCTGATCGACCCCACCACGAACTCGGAGATCAGCGAGCACGAAAACCTACAACACCTTGAACAGCTTGCCCTCAAGGCCAAGCGAGACGCCGAGTCGAAGCGCAAGCAAATACCACCGTTTGTTCAAAAGCTAAGCAGGTACGGTAATGCCCCTCCTCAAGTACTCGTTGTTTTACAACAAGGTTTCGCGTTGCTCCCCGAGCACACTACTATATGACCTCGTATTGACTCTTATCTTTCTCTTCGAAAAGCTTTCTCAATGAAGGCAAGAATCAGGATCTCATCAGGTGGTCAGAGAAGGGTGATTCTTTCATCGTTGTGGATGAGGAGGAATTTGCGAAGAAACTCATTCCCGAACTCTTCAAACACAACAACTATGCATCCTTTGTGAGGCAACTCAACATGTACGGCTTCCACAAGCGTGTGGGTCTCTCGGACAATTCCATGCGGGCCAGCGAGAGGAAAAACAAGAGTCCTAGCGAGTACTCGAACCCGTACTTTCGCCGTGGCCACCCCAATCTCTTGTGGCTCATAACCAAGCCGAAGAGCAGTAGCAAGGCGAAGAAGGCCAGCAAGAGCGTCGAAAACGAGGCCGAGAGCGAAGAGGAGGGTGTCGAGGATGTCCCGGGCCTGCCAGGGATGGCCGGGGGCTTGTCCCTGCCAGACCCGTCGAAAAACAAGGAGCTTGCGGTGTTCCGTGACGAGTTTAAGAAGATCAGGGACCACCAGCAGATGATCCTGCAGCGCATGCAGCGCTTGGAGCAGAATCAGCAGCGCATCGAACAACAGCAGCGCGCCCAGCAGGCCAAGGACCAGCGAGTCGACGAGATCTATCGGCTCTTTATGCGACACGAGACGTCGCTACAGAGCATGATGCAGATCCTTGTCTACCACTTCAAGAAGACGCTCGAGGACTCCAAATCGGCCCAGCAAATCAAAGACATTATGGCGTCGGGGTTTTTGCCCGGTGGGCACGCCGGGTCGGGGTCCCATGGCATTGTAGAGCTGGACGACTTCATGCAGGCGGCGCAACCTAAATCGCCCAGCCCAATGGGTGTTACAAAGAGGGCGCCGAGGCTGCTGGAGGCGCCACCAGTGTTTGGGAATACCGGGTCCGCCCGGACCGTGGGCTCAGCATCGCCTGCAACGACGACGCCCAGTTATGCGCCGGGTACCGTCACCGAGATCTTGGATACTTCGCCCGCGGATACGACGTCGCCCGCGTTTTCTCTCGGGGCGGATTTCGACGCGAACTCGCAGGATAATCTGATGAAGCTATTCCACGAGGCGAACGCGACTGCGAATTCTGGGGGCGCCTCCCTCCTCTCCAAGGACGCGGGCGTGCACGGAGGCATACCGAATTCCCAACACTCGAGGTCGCGGTCGATACCGCAGGTGCCACAGGCCGCCGCCGCCGCACGCCCCAACTCTAACCCGTCCGCGGCCACGACAGCCCGTTCTTCGACTTCCGCCACACCCATTCCCGACTTCACCTCGCCCGTCAACATCCCCGTCACCACTTCCTCTCCCCAAGCGCCCGTGATTCCCATTCCCAATGCCGCCGTCCCCCACACCATGTCGCCGAGCCTGCACTCCGCCCCTGTCGTCGCCCCTCTCGACGCAAGCCAGTACGCGGGCCTCTCGTCCGTCCCCACGCCCGTCCCGGAAAGCCTCACCTTCAACGCCAAGGAGCTGGAGCAGCTTAGGAAGCTGCAGGCCGCGCAGGAGTCCAACATCCAGCTCCTCGGGTCGAAGATTGCGCCGCTCAGCCCGTCGGGCCAGATTCCCGGGTTCACGGGCGCCGGCGAGGGCACAGATTACTTCCAGTCCGGCTTCGACCTCAACGATCCAACGTTCAACGAATTCATCCACACGGATCCGTTTGGCGGGGATAATGCCGGTGGCAGCGGTGGGCCCGGCGGCGGCGGCGGCGGCGGTGGTGGTGGTGGTGGGAATGAGCCTAGCTACAACTTCGATTTCAACGATATGCTGAATTTGGCGGCGAAGGAGCAGGGCCAGGGCGGTACGGGTGGCTCTGAGTCGGTGGCGGAGCAGGTCAATGGATCGGTGGGCGGCGATGGTACGCTGGGGCGGGAGGATTCGGGAAATCAGGCGGATAGTCCCCGGGGCTCGAAGCGTCGCAAGATCCAGTAGGATGGATATTCCGGGCTGGGTTACACTGACGTGGGAGGCGGTTCATATGAATATGACTTTCTATCTCTAGAGAAAAGCGGGTATCTGGAAGGGGGGAAAGAGAGTGGAGGATGATTCCTCTTGAAGACGATTGGGCTCAGTGGCTGTGTGCATCGTCACCATTCTTGAAAGGGCGGATGTGGCATCGGGACATGCCGCCAGCGTATTGACGGTCCAGAAAGCGAGCAAAGGGAAAGGGAGGGGGGGAAGCCTTTGCCATTTTACTTTTCATTTGATACCCGTTCACAATACACGTATGTACCCTACAGAAAGGAGTGGAAAACGCATATGTGTATCTACTTTTGGTCGCTGAAAGGCTAAACCAAAAGATAATGGGGAAAGCCGGGGTAGGAGTTGGTGGGGCGGCGAAAGGAAGATCAACGGTTAGAGCAATTGATGTACAATGGTGTTTTCCGGGAGGATTTTTTCTCTTCTGTGGCAGTCCCTCGTTCCCGTCCCTCTCTCACTCTAGTTTTCTCCCACAAATCTGTTTTCCTAAATGGTGATTTCTATTTCTAGTACTTGCTGTACCTTTGGACTTAAGTTTTAGGAGTCGGTTCGACAAAAGACGGAGGGAGGACGGGCCATGGTATAGAAAAACGTCTCGACTGCCCCCGAGGGCTCTTCAAGACGGACCTGGTTACCATCGTTGCCCCTAAGCGGCTTCATGTAAGGTATACAATGGCCATGAAGAGGATGCGTTGGAGTCGAGTGAGCATGACGAGGGTGTAATGGTCATGAGAGCGAGGACCTTCTAGATAACGCTTTTGGTATCCAAAACCCACGACCCAAACGGTTCGCACAGTAAGGTCAGTCCCCAGAGATCCGGGCATTTGTTCGTCTCCCTTCTGCAGCGAGACAGAGCCTCTATCCGAGATTTGAACTTCTTTTTGTTCTTTTGGCGTATCACGAAGACAACTTCAAACGCACTGCTCTCCTCTCACGAGGCTAAAGGGTTCGCATGTATCGTAACCCTCTCGATCCTGATATCCTCCTTGGGCCTATTCTTCCTATCCACCTCGACCCTCTCCATCTTCGCCAGCGTCGCAAGGCTGTCGTCCCCTAGCACTTTCCCGAAGACGGTGTTCAGGCCGTCCAGGTGCGGGGCCTTATCGAGGAGGATGAAGAACTGCGAGCCGTTGGTGTCGGGCCCCTTGTTCGCCATGGAAACAACGCCACGGGCGGAGTGGCGCAGCCCCGGGCGGAGCTCGTCGGCAAAGGGCTCGCCCCAGATGGAGCGGCCGGCCTTGGGGTTCTCCGGCGTGGGGTGGCCAGGCCCCCCGGTCTGGATCATAAAGTTGGGGATGAGGCGGTGGAAGGGGGAGTTATCGTAGTATCCCGATGCGCAGAGGGCGAGGAAGTTCTAGTGCGTGGACAAGGGAGGGGATTTTGTCAGAAACCTTTGATTTTTTTTATTTTTTTATTTTTTTAATTTTTATTTTTGGTCTTGGAGCATGTGAGGGAGAAGGAGGGGTACAAAGGAGGAGGAGCTTACCGTCGCGGTCTTCGGGACGCTCTCGCAGAAAACTTCCATCTTGATGTCGCCGTGCGTGGTGTGCAGGGTGACGGACATTGTTTCGGCTTGGCACTCTTCGTCGAGAGTTGGGTGCTGTTATGAGTGTATTATTGTCCCTTTTCTCCCAGACATTGTCGTCAACGACACAGCCTTTCATTTGCTGGGGTTAGGGACTCGATCGTCACGTCGAGGGTGAGAATGTCAGCCTTGTCGGTACATGTAGTGGAGGTCGTGCCAAGTGAGCGCTGGGGCACGGACACCAGCCATTGCACTCTACACTGCAGCGTAGTGGGGATTAAGGTAAAGTTGGGGTCAGTGCGGCTACCTAAAGTTGGGGGAAGGGGGGCTCTTTCCTCACTGTGCTTTACCCCTCGTCTACATACATGCACAAGTAAACAACATGGAGCAAAGGACGGAAGACGCAGCGAGCCGAGATGAAGAACTACGTGTTGTACATGTTCGACTCCGACGCCAAAGCAGAGGCTGGAGGGGGCCGCTTGGAGGACATTTGGGACGAGGTACTAGGCTGGGACGAACGGGGCTGCACCCTGTGGGAACTCGAAGCTTATGTAAGTTCAATGTTGGATGGGCTGTGGAATGTTGGTAATTGAGTTGGGGGCAATTAGTGATCGACACTGGGGTATGAAGCTGAAGCTTGCCCCCTGATTCTTGCTATGTTCTTCAATCAAGGGCACGCTGAAGGCGTCCATCCTTGTCTGCACGATTCTCCAATTCTTTATCAGCCTTTCGCTCCACGATTGCCCTAGCATCCATCAACCCTGCCGCAAAACCCGAGATACTGTGATACCCCTCTCAACCTAAACCTCCGCCGCACTTTATTTCAACAGTGAGGTGGCGTCTTCACCACATCACTAGAATCAATTCTTCTCGGTTGACTTACCACGCAATCCTCTTTCGCCAGCCCGCCAGCGCCAAACTGATAGCACCGGACACGGGAGAGCTCACACTCGAGTATCCTTGCGACCAGACAAACTTGGTGTCTCTGCCGGTTACCCGTTGGCCATGTCTCGTGAGGTGGCGGTGGCGTCTCATTTGAATTTCCTCAAGCCTCCTCACTCACTACGCATTATTCGCAAACGGATTGAACTCGGCTCCGCGCCGTCCTCACAAACCACACAGCTTAGCCTCTTGCGCCGCCATCCTCCGAGGAAACATCTATTTCCAGCTTGACGTAATCTCCACTCGGATTTCCACTAGTTTTCTCAGCCGTGGTTACTGGCATCTCTTTTTGACCACCCGCCCGTCCGCCCTTTTCACCCTTTGGGCTCCAACTAAGGGACTGTTCTGCGGGGCGTCAATTCGGTTGATCGTCCCCATCGCATTGGACTCTCATCGCCCGCGGAGAATCTGCGTCCCACGCGTAATCTAGCGTCTGCGACGAGGTGTTCGTTCACAGTTTTTCAACCCATCGCCCTTGTGACGCCCGAGCTAAAATAAATAAAACATGAGTTTAAGAAGATATTGTAGAACTTTAATATATCCTTTCGTATTTGATTGAAATCATAATCTA
>JAXQGT010000568.1:0-10524 GCA_037040375.1 Basipetospora sp. M8501
ATCTTTCCTAGTGCGGTCTGCAGGCCCGCAAAGTCGGTGAAGCGGAGGTCCTCAACGGCGGAGGGGGATGCGATGGAGGCCACGCCGGCAGCGGCGGTGAATAGGCCCGCGCCGTAGTTCGAAGACGCCTGTGGCACGCCAGGGATGAAGGCGCCGATGCCCGTGAGCATTCCCGCAACGATGGTGAAGGCGGCAGCGGGTGAGGCTGGGACGTCGGCGGGTGCGTGAGAGAGGAACGTGGAGGCTATCGAGGCGGTGAAGAGCTCGGCCGAGTTGACTCCGTCGACAAAGGAGCGGTACCATTGTTGGAGGAAGCGGGCGTAATTGCGCATGGCCCAGAGGGAGAAGGCTCGCTCGGGGCCGGCGGTGCATTTGTCATTGGTGAGTTCACTCTCTTCCAAGTCGCAGGTGTTCGTGATGCTGAGCGTTAAAGGATTAGATGAGTACAGGTGGAAGCTTTGTGGCGTGGTGAGACTTACTCGATGCATCCAGGGCCCTTCCAGTTCCAGGCACCGTCCTTCGTCAGACCGTTATACTGCGCAATCACGCGCGGGACTCCAGTGACGTCGTCCGGCCAGGAGTTGTCGGTGCTTGTGTAAAGCTCGCTTCTCTGTAACAGCCAAGTGCCAATGCCGTGCTGAAGCCATAGGTCGGGATTCCAAGTGCCGCCATTTCCACCGCAGAACCAGTGGTCATCCGGATCTGTTGGCTCCGGCTCGACGGGGATGGGGGTGTACTCGGGAAGGCCCGGATCGGGAACATCGCCGTCGACATCGTCGCCACCAGCAGGGCAGCTGTTGAATGAGATCCAAGCCTGCCACCAAAAGTTAGGTTAGACTTCTCTCAACCCCCCAGGATAGGGTGGGATCAAACTCACATGCCCCGTCGTGGGGTTAGCCCAGACCATATCAGCACGGCCCTGGCCTCCGAGGTTGGGGAAGTAAGTATTCGGTCCCCTCGAAGCCCCCTGGAAAAGGCGCTCGGGACGCTCCCATTCGAACAGGCTGCCGCTGTTCGCCTCTCGCTCGCTCTCGGGCACCTGTCGCTTGTTGTACCACACCTGGCCGTTGCCATTAAACTTGTCCGTATGGACGATGTCGGCCTTGCCGTCGCCGTCCACGTCGGCGAAGCGGAAATTGGCGCGGTCGAGATCCTCGCTGTACTTGATCTGGCCGGCGTCGAACCAGTTTCCCTCTTCGTCGCGCAACCACGCCCAGGCCTGGCCGTTGGGAGCCATGCAAATATAATCAACCCTCCCGGAACCACTAGTACACTTATTAGCCTGGATGACTCGGGTTTATAGGGGGGAAAGAGGGGAGGGGAGGGGGATGGAGAAGTGATACGTGATGTCGGCAAAGTGGGCACCGTGGTCAAAGTAGAGCGTCCCCCACTTCTGGTCGCACTTTGCGCTGTCTGCGATATCCTGTCGATCCCAGTTGAACTGGGTCCCGTCCCAGCGACTGTGCCAAACGCGGAGAGAGCCCGTATTTCGGTCGGTGACGCCAATGATGTCCGCCATTCCATCACCGTCCCAGTCCCCGACATGGAGAGCGCGGAAGCTGAGCTCCGTGTCAAGGGTCATAGGTTCGCTCCAGGCTACGGTCTCATAGTAGTCAGATTCGTTGGCGGTGTTCTTGTTCAGGAAAACATTGACGACGCCTTCGGGCGAGATCCAGAGGTAGTCGTCGACGCCGGTGCCGGTCATATCACCCCAGTAGATACCATCACCTGGCGCCGTTGTTAGCCATGGAATCACCCTGGGGGGGTATAATTAGGCATCATTGATAGATGTCGAGCTCACCCTTTTGATATTTTCCACCAGATCCCCGGTTTTCCCACACCTGCCACTCCAGCGGGCAACTGTCTTGCCCCCCGAATGGTCCACCACAGCCAGCGATGTCCCAGTGAACGTAGCTAGGTCTACCGCTAAAGATACGGCCGAAGCGGATCTTCTCGCGGTTGTCGCCAATGTCGGTGCCGCGGCCGGGGTGTGTGATACCTGCTTCGACCCACCGCGGGACCATACCTTTACCTTCGCCGCGCTGGTTTATGTAGGTTGTCACACCGCCTTGCTTGTCCATCCAGAGCCAATCGTAACGACCACTACAGAGACGTTAGTCACTGTCAGAGTGAAAGGGAGGGGTTCTCCGGGGCGTCGTACTCTCCGTTGATGTCAACTACAAACGACCGCTGTTAGCCTCAGAATTACACTGTCGGGGTCCTCTAAGCGGTTTGTACGTACCGAAACGAACACCTCGCATGTCGCCCATTCCTTTGGCGGTGAAAACGGGGCCACCCTCTCCCATGTCCTGCCAATATGCTGCCTTCTCCCCGGTACCTCCGTTGCGCCAGCAGCTGTAGTATTGTTAGTTTAGATAGATACTCCCGCTGGGGATCGGGTACTTACTGGACATCACCAGTATCCGGCATTACACAGTAATCCAGGCGGCCGTCGCCGTCAATATCGCCAAGGCGTACGCGGTCTCCCCCCTTTCCGAGCTCCGACGTTTTGTACTGCACCCTGCGTTAGGAACCGCGACAATTTGGGCCACAGGCTGGATTAGGGGGCCTTACCGATCCGACGCTGTGGAAGGTTGGTGGGTTGCCGCCCTCATTGATGGACACGGTCCTACATGAGATGTTAGCAGCTGGCCGTGTTCTAAAACCTGGATGCTCGAAGCTTACATTTCGCCGTTGGCGGCGATGCAAATAAAGTCATCAAGACCATCGGCGTTCTATCACGTTGCGTTAGACCCTGTGCTCTAGAAGAAGATGTAGTGACACCGTCTGAAACATACAACATCGCCCCAATGGACACCTGAAGGGACCATCGTTAGCATCGTTCAACAAATCCTCAAAGGAGGCAAAACTCACCGGCATTGTCACAGTTGCTCTTGACATCAATCTCATGCGACTCTTGGAAGTTGCCGTCTCCGGGATTCACAAACATGTTGAAGATGCCGTTCCGCGGATTCCCCCGCGCGTAAATCGCCTCGTCCCTCTCGTCCCCCTTGGGCGCGTTCTGCAAATTCACGAGCTGCGCGAACCACACCTGGCTCTCCTCGAACGAGACGAACCTGCCCTTGCGGTCGTCCCTGAGCTGAGACTGGTGCCTGTAGGTCCCGTCGTCGCGGATGTTGGGGTGCACCGCAAAGAGGACCTGGCGCCCGCTGCGGGGGTCCTGGGCGCCGCTGGCGAAGTCCTTGCGGCAGGTTGTTGAAGCGCCGTCGTCTTTGTGGTTACGGGACTCGCTGGGGGCGCTGAGCCAGCCTTTTTCGTTGGCAGCGTTGATGGCCCAGTCCCATACCGCAGCCATCCTCTTCTCGCCCTCTACCGTTGGGTGGGTCCCGTCGTGGGTGTGCTCCGGGAAGAGAAAGGTGGCCATGTCGGCTAGAATGACCTTGAAGGCGGGGTCCGAGACCTCCTGGCCGTCTTCATCGAGAGGTACATATTCTCGGTAGATGGTTCGGTATTGGTTGTTGATGGCATCCACGTTGTCTTGGTGTTCTCCATGCGGCAGGAGGGTCGAGAGGACGACGACGGCATTAGGGACTTCGGCGAAGATCCCCTCGATGAGCTCCTTCATGCGGAGTCCAGTGCCTTCGATCGATTCGGTTTCACCGTCCTGATCAGCATCGTTGGTACCCGCGTTTACGAGGACGACGTTGGGGAGCCAGAAGGCTGCGGAGGCCTTGCCGCGAGAAGCGACTTGGCTCACACGTTCGCCGCTAACACCCTCGTGGTCCTGCGGTATATTTGGTTAGCCTAGGTTATTAGAGGGGCTAATGACGGGCTGGAGGGACCAACATTGTCGTTCATATCACCGCGGTTAAAATTCCCAACCATGTTGACCTTCCACCCTTCAGAGCGGAGCTTGTCACGGAGATACTTTCGGTAGCCATTCTTCCCCACATCATCTTCGGGTTCGTATTCCCCGGCGGTGATGGACGCGCCCAGGGGCATGATGCGGAGGTAAAAGTCTTGCGGGTCGGCACGGCGGAAGAGGGATGTGGCGAAATTAGGAGTAGACCCCGAGGCTGAATCGGAAGATAGAGGCATCGCGAGGCTTGGAGAAAGGAAAGCGAGCCCCAAGAGGCCGAAGCCTACTGCGGTCTTTGGGAAGAGCATTGCGCCGGGGGATACCGATACCCCTATAAAGGCGCCCAGTGGATGGTGGACAAGCAATAATGGTAGGATGGAAATCAAAGGCGGCGGCGGGTGTAGAGGCAGGAAAATAGTGTATGGCAAGGAAAGGTAGAACGCGTTAGATGCTAAAAGTGAGCAAAATGCTATGTAGGCGATAGTAAAGAATTGAAGGAGAGTACGGCACCAAGAAGAAAGCGAGTTGGCAGACGAGAGGAGAATTGAAGTCATTGACGACTTATACACTTCAAATCAATGCCTTTGTCCTCCCACATCCCCAGATGCCCGCGACGCGCCGCGTTTCCCGAGACGGATCGTCATTTCATCCCACAAATCTCAAAGCCCCATCCAGGCTACCATTTTTGGCTCCTATTCAATTTTTCTGCTAATCCGGGCGCCCCGGCCGACTATCGCTCTGCCACTTTTGGAGGGTCCCATCACCGCCGAGCACGGTAGGCATTGATCCTACTGTGCTTGGCGATGAGGCTGAGGGTTGCCGCCGAAAACCGAGGGGCATGGAAGGGAATCGCTTGGTAAGCCAGCTCAATTGGGAAGCGGGCGATGCACATTGGATGCGAATTGTCTGTTTCCGGAAGGCGTGAGAAGGGAAATGTTCGAGAACCCTGTGGGAGGTGTGTGCGGCGGCGCGGCGCAAAGTGCCTGTCCTACGCAGCCCTATAGCCATGGGCAAGGTCGGCGTGGGTCGAACTTTGAAGGAATTCGGCCCCTTGTTTGCTCGTCTCCCGACCAATTGCGGCGGTCTTAGTATTCGTCTTAATATAAGGGACATAGTGGAAGGGTCGAGATGGGATCAAACAAATACCCATTTTCGCGTATTGTGTTTGGTAGGATTTCCTTGGCACTCTCTAAAATTATCCTTTGTCTTTGTAATGGCACTGCGCCATTGCCAGGAGCGATCCTGTCATTGATACTCGGTAGGAACCCCGATCAGGGTAAGTGTTCGTCTTTATCGGAGGTATTGAGGTAAAATGAATGATGATATTTTGATTCCTAGTGCTCGAATATTATAATTGAGGGTTGAGAATGATCAGATGGTTGGTTGATGAGGACACATCAATAGTGACGATGGTTCCAGGCAAGGACAGTCTGCGTCGAGAGGATCTGGGGGATAAGTGGGCAAGAGATATTTGATAGAATTCCACACCAGACCAACTATGCTTTCAACCCTTGAGTTTCCTAGAAATGCCTTCCAAAAGGATACCCGACTGGAAACTCTCATCTCCGGGGTTGATCTGGTAGCGACGATCGCTTCGACTATGGCACCGTTGACATATATACACCAACATAACTTCACAGTGTTCTTCACTCACAAACCCGGCACCCGTTGTGACTGGATATTACCGTGGACACTAGGTGGCTGATTCGTCATCTCGATGTAGAGCTAGCTACAACATTTTGATCCAATGCCTCTTCAATTCCCAGCCTTGCCTTCGGATCCATGACACTGGACGATGCCTACCCTTCCGTTCATGATGTTCGTTCTTCCGATCGGCGTTAGCGACACATATAAGCTAGGGAAGCTTAGAAGGGGTAAACGCGTTTAGTAGGTTAAATCGGCAGCAACTCAGGACAACGTCCAGCAAACTCAGAGAGATCAATGATGGGTGATCATGGAAATAACGCAAGTAGAAGTAGTTGTTGCGAGTCTTGTGCAATGCGTCAGAGAGCGGCCCGACTCCAAATTTGCCGGGCTGGGTCGGGAACCAGGATCTGGGCATTCCGGAGATAAGCGCTGACGCTCGCAAAAGTCCCCTGTTCTGCAACAGAGAGGCGTTGATACGATACTACTCGGAGGGCATACACGCCCGCCCGTCTCTTACATTCCTTTTGATTTCCCCTCCTTCCCTCCCATTCATATCTATATCTCTTCCTTTTTCCCCCTTCCCATCCTTGTTTTGATGTCCTCCTCCCATTTTCGGCTATACTCTATTCAATATGTCCTCCGTCCCCGCTCAGGGTGGGCATTAGACTAGAGCCGCATGCACAGGTTGAGTGATTTGAGATGTTGCCTACAATTGATCAAATCATTAGCAATATACGCGTGGAATTTTTTAAAAGAGCCACTTGCGTGGGTGTTTCGGGTTCAATGAGAATGGCGGATCCAGGTATATTGATACCACCGGTACTTGCCACCTGATATACGGGGCCGGCCGAGGAATATAATAAACTCCACCTCAGTGTTCAGTCGGCGGGTTTTGTGACGGATCAAATCGCTTTTTGGCAGATTTTTAACAACCTGACGCATACAGCACCCAAACACTAAAACAATGAATAAATTTACGTACAGCAGAGTATACGACGCGAACAAAATCACACGTTAGCCAATCCCTAACAGTTTCAGTACATGAGTGTAAGCGTTCATGACTATTTATATTCATTCTTATTAGCTAAGTTCAATTCTAATAGTCTACAATCTATGACAATATCATAGCTGTTTCTCGGACAAAGCGGCGCAGTAGTACTGCCACTTGTATTGCTCAGAGTGAAAAGTGGAGCTTAGTTCAACCAACTTACCAGTTGCAGCTTTCAACTAACTCATTCAATCTAAACATTGGAACTTCATCATTCATATCAATAAATGGTAGAGAAGATCAAAAGCTATGTACATTTATCCACCTTTCTTTATTTTTCTCCATCAGTATTATCAATCAATATTCTCACTCTGCGTCAAGCGGCGCTGTTGGTGGGTTGTTGTTCACCTGCACGCCTCCCCTCTTCTTCTCCTTCGAGTCGGGCATCGGGAGCGCCCACCCGTCGTCCAACTCGCTCGTCGCCAGCCAGAGCCTAAGAAGGTGACGCCTGGGATTAGGGGGAGGGTAGTCTGTTTCCCCACGAGGGATACACGTCAGTTTACCGCTAATCCCATTCCGGAGGGGTGTTCTCATAAATAAGCCAGGGATCGGAACTAGGGAACTCACCGGTGTACGCCGTTCTGGCGTGGAGGAGATGCGCGTTGCTCAGGAACTGGATGTCGCCCACCTCCAGGACCATGTGCAGCGCCAGCCTGTTGGCAGTCTCCTCCAGGATCAGGGCCGCGCGCTCCTGCTCAGGGCTGAGGGCAGGGATGATGCCCCTTTCCGAGAAGCGCTTCAGGGACCGGACGTAGTACGGGTCCCACTTTACGTACACCCTGCCATTACCGCCGTTCTCGAGGTAGACGATGGGCTGGCGCGTCCACTCCTCCTGGCCCTCCGAGACCTCGCCCTTGCGGTCGAAGTACCAGATGGGCTGCGTCAGTAGCTCGGCAACGTCTGGGTTCTCAGCCTGGAGGTGATTCCACACGTTGTGGAAGCTCACGATGTCGCTCTCGCCGCCCTCCTTGGCGCGGTGCACGCACAATAGGCCGACTACGTCGCTGTCGTCGGTGTGGAAGAACTGTCTGGCCGTTGTGCGGTATATCCGGGTCTGTCGCGCTGTTCATCAGCTTTACAGTTCTTTTTCTCCGTCAAAGCCAAGGGAACGATTACAGAGGGGAACTGTGTTCTCAAACTGAGACGCACGCACCTTGTGGATTTGTGTGGGATCCTCACCAACGTCCTTTACATGGCCTTATTCTCCATGTTAGAAACAGCACTGCGTAACGTCGATGCGTTTATAAGGGGATCGAGGACGAGGGGAAAGTCGGATTACCTAGGACGTGGCCCCTCGAGTTTTGAGACAAGAAGTAGCCCAAGTAAGTGCCGATGCCCATGTAGGCGACGGCGGTCTTGTGCGGGCCCCAGGCGTTGGCCGGGAACCTCTGGAAGAGGATGAAGCCCTTCCCGTTCAGGAGATCGTCCCTGAGCTGCGACAAGGTCCTGCCGAGTCGTGGCAAGGGAAACAAGTCCTACAGCAGTCACCAAGCCAAAAAGTCAGCAACGTCGCTGGGGCAACCACGGTGCCCCACATGGACGGCACGCCAAGCTGTCACTCATGGGCTTTGGGTTGACGAACCTTGGATATCCCGGTGAGAGCGGTGCCGCTGGCGATGAAGGCATCTGCGGCGCTACCTAGCTCCTCTATCTCCTCCTCCGTGAAGGGATGCACCCACTTCTCGGGGTTGTTCTCGTACTCCTCCTTCTTCCATACCGTCGGACCCGTGATCACCTTGGGGAAGTCCGAGTAGGGCCTCAGCCTGTCGTACAGCGGCGGGTGCTGGCCCGAAGTACGGATGCCATCAGGGAAGACGGAGTTGTCGGCCTCCTCGTTCTTGACCCTGGTCCACGTGGACTGGGTGGGGGCGGCGTCATCGACGAGGATGCCGGGTGCCATAGTGCCGGTACTGGTACGCTAGAGGTGTGTGGTTGGGGATCGCAGACGACAAGGGGGGACCAGCACGGTTTTTGGAGACGAAGGGAGATACGGATAACTTGGATGCACGAGGAAAATCAGACAGCGCTGATGAGCAGAGGGAGGCAGGGTACTATACTGGGTCTTCGCAATTCGGGTGACAGTCACGCAGGAAGAGAGCAGAGCCGAGAGGGGGGGGGGAATCTTGATTACTTATTCCTTTATATGTCGGTTGACGGGATCAATAAGACTGCAGCTTATTCTGGATGCAGTGCAACTGAAGCCGATACGAACATCGGACATGGATCATGGTGCATTCGGTCGAATGGCGTGTAAGTCGCATAATACAGAGGGGGGTTTCCGAATCCCGCACTCCCCCGCTCTTTACGCATCCGTCGTACATGTAGACCTCGACTCCGCAATATTGCTGAACCGATCAGTGGTTTCTTGGAGTTGTCGAAGACAGGTACCGAGGTGATGGTGCAATGGGAGCTAGTATTCTTGCTGGGGTGCGATTGCGTGCTCGGGAATCCTGGCGTCGATAACAAAGCACGAGGTTGATCGTGCGATTGCGCCATCGAAACGACTTATTGCACGTATACCGCGAAGAACGTAGTCAACGTGACATCTCGCCTTCTCTTCACCAGCGTTGCCCGCCCGCGTTCTGGTCCTTCTGTGTTCTTGCTACGTCCCCTCGGCTCTGTAGAGACGGTGACCAAGAAAACCTCCAAAATTCAACTTCCGTTCTCATAGGATCTTCGGTTTAGTGTCCCGCAAAACACACAGTTTTGCGCGATGGTTTCTTCCATGATCCAACAGGGCCAGCAAAGCATCATGTGCAGCATCAACTTCGACTGGGGCTAATATTGACGTTATTTATGTATGCTTAGCCGTTGCTACTGGTGTCTCTGTAAATAAATCTTCCTTTGCGGCCGCGTGACCGTCATGCCGCAGACCGCGCTCTGGTCGTCCAGGCGCATCAACCGAAGAGTTCGGACTCTGAGGCAGTCATAACATCGAAGTTCCCACGAGCTAGCCTACCAAAAGGATCTTAATGTATCTGCAATCCCGGCTGTCTAGTTTACCGCGGAATACTGATCATTGATCGAACCGAAATGTAATTCTCCGTAACCCCTGCACACATCTGCTCCCGTGTCCTCCCCCAGACCTACGAGGGGTGTGCCGTGGCGTTGCCACTAGTCTAGCTCGCCTCTAATAGAGGCGTCCGTGTACCTATGTAGCGCCAAGGGATGGCAGCACAGGTAGTAGAGGTGATCGGTCCCCTCTGCCAGTTCAGTACTCGAACCGCCAGCGAGGATCAGAGTCACCCTGCCAGTCGGTCAAGTCGCCCACCGCCTTGACCTCCTCCGCAATGCCTGCCCTGCGCTCATTCTCCCTCTTCAGGACCCACCACAGCACGCTCGCCACGACCATGTTCGCGGCCAGGTACCCGAGTGCGAACGAATGGCCCACGACGTAGCGCGGCCCGTCGCCGCTGCGGTACAGCTGCGTACCCAAGACGGCACCGAGGTTGCCAATGCTGATCTGCATCGCGTTCCCCACCGCCCGCTTCGTCTGCCCGGACACGTTGATCGCCGGCCACGAGAGCACGAGCGCGACTGCGGGGAAGATCCCCCCTGCCGCGAAGAAGGTGCCCGCGTACGACAGGCCGGGCCGGCCCACGGGGTCCTTGTTGCAGAGCAGGATGATGTATCCGATGATGCCGAAGCCTGCCGAGCCGATGATGAAGGGCGCGCGCCGGCGCAGCTTCTCCGAGTATATCGCCACGGTCAGCGTGGTTATGAACCCGAATGCGTAGGGCGGGACGGTCAGGAGCTGGGCGATGGCCGACGTGTAGCCAAGGTTGGCGATGATCGAAGGCTACACAGAAAAGAGGTGAGCATGTACCCAGTCAGATCGGGTTAAAGGCGCCCCGTAAAAAATGGAGAAGGGATGGACCATGCCCACTTACAAGAAAGAGCGAGAACGTATACAGCGGCAGACTGGTCGTGTGGAAGCCCAGGCCGTACAGCCAGCATTTAGGATCCCTCAGAGCAGCCAGCACGTTTCCCCACGTGAAACGCTCGTCGA
>JAXQGT010000569.1:0-10926 GCA_037040375.1 Basipetospora sp. M8501
CAATTTATTCAATTGGTGTGCATTTGAAATCAATGTTCGTGGTTACAGTAACATTTGTGATATTTTCACCAGAGATGCCCCTCGCGTTCCTCATTAAATCGCGCCTTCCGGTGAAGCGAGCATTACTAGGGTCGCTAATGTCAGGGCTCGTCTGATGCTGTCCGCTCGGTGCATCCGAGGTTGCGTGGATCAGGTTATCTAGGCAAGCCAATAAGCAAGAACCACGATCCCATGCGTGGTATAAAGAGGGTAAGAAGAAAAGAAATCCATGTCTTCTTAAGGTATTTTACAGGGAGAGGCCAGATGCAAAACTGGGCAACACACCTCCCCTTTCCGTCGGCGTTCTAGAATACACTCTGATCCCCCCTAATCTACCCGCTTCGGCTTTCTCTCCAAAGGTCTTTCTACGTATATGGAACATGTTCTGAACCACATCACCAAAACTTGGCTCCCCATCTCCCCCGCGTCGACATTGTCCCATCCACACCTACACTCTCACCTCCAGTCCCGCTTGCTGACATGGGAAAGGATCCAAAGAGTGGGGAGATTTTCCCTCTCTCCCTCCGTTTATTTGTAGAAGTCAAACTTGTTCTCGTCCGAGGTACCCTTCACCTGGCTCGAGTAAGCGTCCTCCAGATCGCTCTGGATAATGTTGTACCTATTCTTCCTCACGGCGCGCAGACCCGCCTCCTGCATGATGGCGGCGATGACGGCACCGGACAGCGGATCGTTGCGCACAATGAGGCTGTCGAGGTCGACCTCGGGCGCGAGGCTCATCTTGGACGCGATGGTGGAGAAGATGAGACGCCTCTCGCGGCGGTCGCGCAACGAGGGGAACTCGATCTTGCGGTCCAGACGGCCCGGGCGCAGCAGGGCCGGGTCGAGCGTGTCGGCGCGGTTGGTGGCCATGATGACCTTGACGTTGGACGTCTGGTCGAAGCCGTCCATCTGGTTGAGCAGCTCGAACAGGATACGCTGGACCTCGCGGTCGGCGCCCGTCTGCGCGTCGAACCGCTTCGTTGCGATGGCGTCGATCTCGTCGATGAAGATGATGGCCGGCGAGTTCTCGCGCGCCATGCGGAACACGTCGCGCACCATCCGGGGGCCCTCGCCCAGGTACTTTTGCACAAACTCGGACCCCACGACGCGGATGAAGCTGGCCGTCGTCGAGTTCGCCACCGCCTTGACCAGCATCGTCTTGCCCGTGCCGGGAGGGCCGTACAGCAGGACGCCGCGGGGCGGGTCGATGCCGATCTGCTTGTAGAGGTCGAAGTGGGTGAGCGGCAGCTCCACGGCCTCGCGGATCTCCTGCTTCTGCATGTCGAGCCCACCGACGTCGGCGTACGTCACGTCGGGCTTCTCGTCGGCGCCGAGCATGGCTATGGAGGAGTCGGCCTCCGGGGGCAGGATGTCGACGAGCGCGTTGGAGTGGCGGTGGAGGGCGACGGAGGACGAGGGCTTGAGCTGTTCACGGTCGAGGGTGGAAAGGATGCGAACGACGTAGTTGGACCCCGTGCTGGACTGTACAATTCCGGTGCTGTCATTGTCGGTTTAGTATGGGGCTGGCGTGGTGAGAATAAGGAGAAGGCGGGGGATAGGGAATTACTTTTGGTCGATGGCCTCCATGAACTGGCCGATGACGAGAGGAACGCTCTGGATCCTCTTGATCTCTTCCTGGGCGCGGACAAGCTCGCGCTTGAGATTCCGCTGCTCATCCTTGATGTACTCTTCCTGTAGTTGAATGTACCTAGGTGACTGTCAGCCAGGTTCGCTTCTCAATCGGCGAGCAGTCCCGTGATGGCAAGATTGTGATGCAGGAGATGTGGCCGAGCGAGGCCCAGTGGGGGAAGAATAACGTACTCTAGTTGTCTTTGGAGCTTCTTAAGCGTGGCATACTCGTCTCCCCCGTCTGCTGGAATCCCCTCGATGGTCTCGGTGCTCGGTATCGTCGAAGATATGGCCTTCTTCTGGACGGCGAGGGGGTTGACGGGGGGTTGTACGAGAAGTTCGCCCATGGTGACGAGCTGGTTGGAAGCGTGACGGTGGTGACGGAGCTAAGATGGCAGGAATGCCCGGAATCGGTATTGTCGCTATAATACCCTCCGATTGGCAAACGCTATTCGAAGCGTTAGAAAGGGTTGATACAATAGGGTTCACGTTGGGACGTAGACGAGTGCTGATGGGGTGTTGTCGTCGTTGATGATCAAGTTGCAAGCAGATTCCGTTCTCAGATGATGCTTGTTTGCTTGCTGGCTGGAGCAGGCTGTCAACGGGTAACGCAAGCGTTCTTGCTTATATAATCATTATGTGGACCGTGCGCGAACCGAAGAGCGTCCCTCGAACCTGCGATAGATTTCGATACACTTTTGGAACCCAGAAAGCGTAGGGAAACGAGAGGTCGACGACGCCCTTATCCTTTTACTTTGCGGACGGATATTTCTAATGGCAGTTTTTGTACCGCCATGAAGTACTTACTGTATTATATTTGATCAATCCACGCCCTATGCGGGAGTCTTTGCGGGACAGAAGTGATCATGATTGCCCCGTGGAATGGGTTATCCATCGGTTTGTTTCTACAGTTCGGGAATTTTTGTCCGTTATGCAATAGTATGCAGGCTTCGCCTCAATGGTGCAGCCGAGTGTTATCAGAGGGCAAGATGGGGCTTAGAGGTCTGGTGTCGATAGACTTCACGAGGAGCTGGATCTCTATGTCAAATATTACCCCGAATCAAAGTGGGCGGAGACCTGATCTCATCGACTGCCCCGGTCTCCGGAACGGGCTCCCAACCCAATACTACGAAAGGTTGATGTAGTCTCTCGAGGCAGATAGCATCGCGATGGCATACAGCCCAACGTCCCTTTCTTCTTGAACCGTGTCTCTACTCGCTGAGCTTGTGTGGTTCGCGGGGCAAATCTTCAGATACCCCACAGAAGTAAACCACCAGTCCCTAGGTGTTGAACTCAAGGTACAGTGTATTCTACTGCTGAGGCTCCACATCGGATCGAATCAAATGCAAGCTGCAAGTACTTAGGCGGTAAGCGAATCATAGGAGCAGCCCGCGGCTGGTTGGACCTGCCGCTCTTGTTTCTGGACTAAGAGGTCGCTATATAAACCTCTACGACCGGCTGCATCCGCGTGGCCGCCGAAGATCAATCGGTCGGGGGACGGGGTATCGGAACTCCCTGCTCCTACCTAAAAAGTGATACATAGGAAATGATCTCGCGCAGAATGGTGCGCTTCAGGCCACTGTCGCTTCTCGGCCGACCTAGGGAATGGACCCCAAATCTCCGGGAGACATTGTATTAGAGGGGTGTGTGTGCATGTCGATCCGTTGGACAGCTCACCAACCCCCCTCGCCAGACTATACCCATAAGGGTGCAAGGCACTAACGCACGTCAAGATCGTTGAGTGCCACGTTCAACATGCCAAGAAACGCACGAGGAATACTGCTGTCCAACCCTTGACGGTAGAAGTACAGCCTCAACTATAGGAATTAGCGTTGCCTTGATACTATTCCCCCATGGCGAAGTGAAGTTGCGCTGGAAAAGAAACACTGTTAAGGAAGTCCAGCCAGGTATGGCCGAGAGGGCCTCAAAGAGCTCTCTGCAACGGAGAAGTTTAGGCCGACAGGGGGGTCATGACTCGACGAGTCGGTGAGGCGCTGTCCGTGCTATTCTAAAGGTGCTCATCAATATGGGGATGGTTCCGACACATCAGAGCAGACCCTCAAACTAATAGTATGTGGTATAGTGCGCTCCAGGAAGCAGGTGACGGGGCTAACAAGGCAGGGCGACGGGGCAGGGCGTGAGAACCGCTACTAGACCCCGGCTCAATCACGGATACCTTCGACTACTCACACTAGCTCCGATACGTCCATGGTTGATCCCTTCACCTTGCACTCCGTCCAGAGTAGTGTAGATACCGCAGCGATTTGACTGTATAAATATTAGTATTTGACACTTTCCTCTCCCCTCGTTATGTTGGTAGAAGACATTTGATCACTCCGTTGTCTTAAACCTCAACTTCTTATCGCTCCATTGGTGGGGTGTTGTTGCAATGAGTCAGTTAAGGTAGCGGGTAGAACAGGCACTAACGGCCTAGCATCGGTCAGGTCGCCATCAACTGGATCACCTCAGCCTCCAAGAGGCATCCCAACTGGAGGCGAGGTCGGGCTTGGAGCAGTGCTTGCCGCAAGAATGACCGCACATGACGGGAGTAGACCCCACTTCTGGGTACCAGTACCTTGCAGACCACGCAGCGGGCCCTAATTGGCCATGTAGCATGTACCCTCCATCTAATCATCAAATCCCGACTCGATCCGAGAGGGACCCCACGCTGCATGGGACGCTGTGGGCAAGTGCCCGTAGAGTAACAGGGGACTCCGTATTACTATCAAGTATTATTGCGGAACGGTGTGTGCCAGACCCTGGTCCACAGGCTGCAGCTCGTTCCTCAGCGGGGGGAGAGTCATCATCACACCTCCAGCTCACACCTCCGCCCGGCATGAGGCTTCCAGTCCCAGAGAACCATCACTGTGCTCGTCGTACGGCCCATTTCTCACCGCAAAGGTTCAGGGTCAGTCTTGACGTCTTGCACTGTGGGTGAAAGCACGAGCGGAGCAGCAAGCTCTCCAACCTCGTGTGACATTCGGATCAATGTTTCCTTCGTCAAAACCCCAGTTGTGTTTTCAATTTCCAAACCTGAACCTTCTCCTCTTCGTACCTCAAGATCCATCTACCACTCCAATTCGCTATTGCCTCCAGACAACCTCGAAATTCCAGTCACCCTGTTTTAGGTTTCCTCTTGACTCACCCTACGGTGCTCTCCCTGTTCTTATTCAGTTAACTATCTCGTGTCTGGTCTATTTAACCAAGAGCCGTGCTCTGGTTAGAGAGTGATTATAATACCCTTTTGAGGCCATACCGTCGGGTTCTTGTTTGAAGCTTCCTTGTCCTGCCTGTTTCTGCCCCGCCTTCGGCGACGTCTCGCGCTCTTCTTCGTCCAACGCACCTTCAGGCTCCAACATACCGACCAACTTTAGGATTGGGAACGAGCAAACCTAACCTTTCCTTTTGCCCACCTCTATAATAATTACCTCTGTCAGTCAGAGAGTTTCACCTTTCTCCATAATATAGACCATTTTCACCCTCTTCTCCAAACTCACCACCTTTTCGCACTACGATCACGACCGATTCGCTTCAACCTCTAGACCGCGATAATGGCTTCTCCGTCGATTACCATTCCCTCGGGGTCGTCTGATTCCAGCACTCCAGAGGGATCACCTTACTCCCAGTCCCCGTCTACGCCCTCCCGGGCCTCCAAGGGCAAGGGTACGAGCCAGGGTCATGGGCGGCGACCCAGCCTCCTGAGTATGTCTTAACCTAGCTAGTATCGGGAGGGTTCGTCGCAGAACCAATGTGTGCTAACCCGTCTATGCAATTGTAGGTGCGGCTATCTCGAAGCAGGAGTGCACCGTCATTAATATTGGCGATCCTGAGGGTCCGCCTCGTCTGGTATGGAATGCTTAATGTCCCCGCCGACCAATATCATGGAATGCGCTTGAGAGGATGGCTAATAACCAACCAACAGATCACCTACCTGTCGTATGGCCAAGGCTTCACCTGGAACCCAGGTTAGTTACCTCCCAAGTCCTCTACGTCTCCTCCCCCCTTGTAGGCTACCTTAGGCTGACACGCGGGGACTATCAGAGATCTTCATCCCATCCTACATCGACCACGACTACGTGCCTCTCGAGAACCGCCGTGACCCCGTCCACGAGATCTACCTTACCGACGAGGAGGCCAGAGCTATGCTCCCCCAATAGCTGCAACTCAGCTGCGGCTTCCTCAGCCTGGGTTCACGACATGCCATACTGACTTTTTACGACTTTTCGACGACTCTCTTATTTTACGCATACGTTTGCTTCTCTCGCGCCCGTCCCCTGGTACGAACACATTATCGCAATTTCCCGTCTTCTAGACCACTCCTCTCACGACGTCTTCGTTCTGCTTGGTGGATCGACCTCCTGCCTTACACCCCCTTACTATCCACCCATTGTGCCTGTTTTCCCGCCTTGTTGACCATATCTTTTCTCATTCCCCGGCTTTCTTCTTTGTCTGGTAGTTTGGTGTCATTCTTCTGGGACCAGCATAGGAAGTTTATTTCCAGTGGGTGCACGAGGAATCACGATGGCTCACGGTCTGGGGCGTCAACGCGCGCGTCCTCTGGATATTCACATCCCTGACTTTCTCCTCTTTTTTATACCTGGGAGTTCTTGCTTTTCTCTTCTCTTTTTTTCTTTTTTTTTCCCTTTTCTCTTCTAGCACCTCATCCCTTTCACATGGTGTTTCATTTTTCGTTGGATATGGCGTCCTCGGAAAGGCGGGGGGAACTTACACGATGGAACAGAAACTGGCCAATACAGGAACTGCTGCTGACCGCGCTCCCTCTTGTACTACCCTTACCTTTGACCCTTTCATCTTCTGCTAAACGGGACTGCTGTAACAACTCCACTTGATAGCTATGTAATAGACGCACGTGGTGGATCCATGAATGCTTCCTTTCTCATCATGCCCAGAAAGAGGAACCCTTACGCCACCCCTCGAAATATGATGTCACTCCCAAAACACTACGAAGTCACATAGCACGAAGTAGGTTTGATGTCGATGGCGGAAGCCCACCTTGGTCTTCATGTATTTGGTCAAAAAAAGATCGCAGCTAGATATAACAGCAGGTTGAACGGCTTGTCCCTTATAACAATAATATGAAAAAAAGCAAAGATGATATCCTTCCCGGGTTCTGCTCCTGGTGCCCTTAAAGTCCCGACGCCCCTAGACCTTTGCCCTTCTTGATTTCTGTTTTGGATGTTTGATGTTGCGCCTCCCGGTTCCGTTAGTATGGAGTTTTTGTATGCCGGTGAACTTGATCCCGGGTCGCCCTCGTTTTGGCTTTATGTTTCGTGTAAGTAGTAGGTAAGAGTGTGTGGTAAAAACAAAAAACAAGAGTGGGCCCCTGTTGAAGAGGGGAATGAAGGAGGTGTGACCGTCTCCGATGAAGTAGTTTGGAAGCGAGAAGTGTAAGGGGTGTGTAGGTTGATAGTTCTTGGGGTAGTTGGCATTACTTTGTCAACACCCTGTTCGGCTGGCAACGTCGAGCCGGGGGACATTTACAGACCAGCATCGAGCCTCCAGCCCTCAACGGGCAGGGGGAACGACGAGGTCCACTCGGCAATTTCCTTCTTCAGCTCATCGATCCGCTGGATGCCACCGGCGGCAACCTTGGCCCTGAAGTCCTTGAGCTTGTTCGCCTCCTTGGGCAGGCCGGCCTGGATCTCCTTGGCGAGCTTGATGCTCTCGTCGATGTACTCGGCGACCTTCTCGAAAGCCTTCTCGTCGAAGCCGCGGCTGGTCATGGCAGGCGTGCCGATCCTAATGCCGCAGGGGGTGAGGGCGGACTTGTCGCCGGGGATGGAGTTCTTGTTGCAGGCGATGTTGATGCGCTCGAGGACGGCCTCGGCGCGGGCGCCGTCCAGGCTGTGCTGGCGCAAGTCCACGAGGACCATGTGGCTGTCGGTGCCGTCGGACACGAGCTTGTGCCCCAGCTGCTTGAACTTGTTCTCGAGCGCCTTGGCGTTGTCGACGACCTTTTGCTGGTAGGCCTTGAAGTCCGGGGTGGCGGCCTGCTTGAGAGCGACGGCCAGCGCGGTGATGGTGTGGTTGTGGGGCCCGCCCTGGTGGCCCGGGAACACGGAGAAGTTGATGGGGTTCTCGAGGTCGTAGAGCGTCTCCTTGCCCGTCTTGGGGTCGACGGAGCGGACGCCCTTGCGGAAGAAGATCATGGCGCCGCGGGGTCCGCGCAGCGACTTGTGGGTCGTGGTGGTGACGATGTCGGCGTGCTCGAAGGGCGAGGGGATGACGCCGGCCGCGATGAGACCCGAGATGTGGGCCATGTCGACGACGAGGTAGGCGCCGACGGAGTCGGCGATCTTGCGCATGCGGGCGTAGTCAATGAGGCGGCAGTACGCGGAGGTGCCGGCCACGAGGACCTTGGGGCGGAAGAGGATGGCATTCTGGGCAAGCTGGTCGTAATCAATGATGCCGGTGTCGAGGTTGACCCTATAGGGCATGGTCTCGAAGTACGTAGAGACAGCCGAAATCCTTGAAGCGGGTTAGCAAGCCCGAAGAAGCTCAATGCATATCCCCGGGGGTCCAAGAAGGGTATGCACTTACTTCCGCTGGGGAGTCTGGTAGCCGTGGCTAAGATGTCCACCATGGGGCAGGTCAAGACCCATGAGACGGCCGTGAACGGGCATGATTGCCTGATAGACCTGGAGGTTGGCAGGGCTGCCGCTCAGGCACTGCACGTTGACACCCCACTTCTCGGGGTCGAGGTTGAAGGCGGCGAGAGCACGCCTCTGGCAGAGCAGCTCGATCTCGTCGATGTGCTCGTTGCCACCATAGTAGCGGGCGCCCGGGTAGCCCTCGGAGTACTTGTTGGACATGGGGCTGCCTAGAGCGTCGAAGACGGCACGGGAGGTGACGTTCTCCGAGGCGATGAGGATGATGGACTCGCGCTGGCGCTGAACCTCGTGCTTCTAGGGGACTGTTAGCCGTCTTCAATTCCTAGGACGTGGGAGTAGATGACAATGGAACGTACCATGATCTCGGCGACCTCGGGGTCGGAGTCGAGGAGAGACTTCTCCAGCATCTAGAGGGCGTGTTAGCATCGCTAAGCTGGGTTGATAGAGGACCTAAGTCGAATTCACAAAACACGGGGTGAACAAACCTCGCGATGAGACGCTGGGAGAGCGTACTGGGTATCAGAAGACATGTTGCTGGCTACGGAGAGGAATGCCCTTCGGATAAACAAGTGGTATGAGGATAATGGTGAGAAATGAGGTTGGGGAGAAACAGAGGAGGAAGAAGGTTGAAAAAGAGCGGTAGGGGAGAAAATCTTGACACACACTTCACTCCGAGCTAGGAGCAGTATGCAACCAAACCATCCCACGACCGACCAGGCGGTGGGTGGGAAATTCTTTTCTTCCAGTCCGTCGAGACATTTTTGGCGGGGGCGGGGGAGGGGCAAGAGTACCATGGTGGGGCAATGCCAGACACAAGTGTGACATCCCTAATGGTGAGCTTGGGCACACAAGTTGAAGTACTTCAGAATGCTCGAGCCGAACTCTTCAGGTCACTCCACTCTCACAACGGGTTCCCCCAAGTGAATTGTGAACCATCCAATTCAACCTTGTTCACTCACTAGTAGACGAGGACTATAACCTCATTCAATCGTAGTGTCTACGGAGGTAGGATATCAACTTGAACCGATACCAAGGTCTGCATCCAGGGTGGATTGATACTGTGAGCCTGGAGACCTCGAGTCCCCGATTCTCATTGCGAATCTGAATTAATACACGTAGTAACACGACATATCAGTTATACTCGGCCAGCATCAAGGCTTGTGATTTCTTGACCTCCACCAGTGGTGGTGGTGTTGGTGAACCATCATACTTCCGGTCCCCTGCGGAGTAGTAACCGTCTCAACTTATCCGTGTTCAACACACGCCATAATCGGCTGAATTCATCTCACAAGTTCACGGCGAAGGGCGTCGCGCCCTTAAATGAACTGAAATGTGACGAATATTAGCTAGAGTCAACGGATTGAGTCATCCGACGCCTGCTCTAACGTCGATGTTCGTGTTGTTAGTGTGACTCTCGGCTGTATGGTGGATTACAGTGCGAGTTGTGGCAATCACGGACACCGGTTCGGCCCAGGCAAACCAACCTGGAACACACCGACTAGCACGTGCTGATAAGCTATGATAAGCCACTCCCTCTACCACGGAAGTAAACAAATCGATCGCCTATCTGCATCATAAGTAGCCATACACCTAGTATTTGCGCGCCGCCTTTTGTAAACTTCCCGCTTCATCACCAAAATCCGGAGGCAAACATACATTTGCATGAGAATACTCTCAAATTGAGTCAAGCCAGGTTACTCAGCAGGCTATGGCAGCCGACTCGGTGCAGCGCAAGATCGAGCTTCAGGCGCCCGAGGACCTCTCGTACCTCATCGCGAACGTACGTCGTGCCGCCCGCGAGCACATAGACGAGGCCTTCCCGCCCGCGAACAGGGATGATGGCGCGGAGGATAACCTACGTCTGGTCATAGAAGAGCTCGTCGAAGAGGTAAGCTTACCTTTTTCAATCCCCCCCACTCCCGCAGTCTTTTACATCTGGTCCAGCAAGACACTGACGAGAGCCCCAAGTACATAAAAGAGATATTCACGTTAGCAGCCCCCAATCTCGCGATAAACGGCCTCCCTGTCGACTCCACATCCTACCTCTCGCCCACCGCCTCGTCGTCGTCGGAGAAGTCATCCAAACTCCCCGTCGCCTACGAGCCCTTCGACGACAAGATGCACCAGCGCGTGCTCGACCTCGCGCGCGAGGAAGAAGATCTCCTTGCCGAGATCGCCTCCTTGAAGAAGAAGATTCCGTCGCGCGTGGCCTCCGCCTTCTCCGAGGGCGTAAGCCAAGGCGTGTCCAGGGACGATGCTGCCCTAGAGGAGACGGCCGCCGTCGCGGTAACCGCCGCGGTGCGGGATGTTGACATGAGCTCGCTGGACGAGGTCGCGAAACTGGCGCAGGACAGGGGTGAGGAGGTCAGGAATGCTTGGAGGGATGCTGTGGAGGGACTGGAGAGGTTAAAGAGGGAAATGCCCCCTGCACTGGCGAAGATGGAGAGGGCGAGGGTTGCCGGCGAATACGTTGTCACGTCCCGGAGATAGGGCGGGAACTTTCGGGAACAAGGGCGGGTGTCATCTGTCGGTGCTTGACAGCCGGATTTGGGTGTCGGATAATGTTGCTGTACGAGCTCATGGGGTTCTTGCTTACGGGTCGGGATTTGTCTGGGCGTTGGACTGG
>JAXQGT010000570.1:0-10552 GCA_037040375.1 Basipetospora sp. M8501
CGATTCGGCGAGCTCAGCGGGCGTCAGGGAATCAGCGCGACCGATAACGGGGATAACGTTGACGCGGGGAGCCAGGCGCTTCATGAGTTCGATGTCGAGCTCTCGTAGACTAGATGGGGTTAGGCGGCGTTCTCAGTGGGAGAAATTAATTGGAAGGGCGGGGAGCAACATCTTACCCATGGCCAGTCGGGGTGATAAAGTAGAGGAGGGCGTGGACACGGTTGTCCCTGAAGCGAGGGTTACGCTTGATGCGCGACTCCTCGGCCAGGATATCATCGTACTGCCGCTCAAGGTAGCCGACAATCTCGGAGAAGCTGGGAAAGGGGGCGTTAGCCGGCCGAATGGGAGTTTTGGGTATTGGATGAGATGTACCTGGCCTCGTTGTCAATCTGGTCACCGAAGCCAGGAGTGTCAACAATGGTCAGCGAGATGCGGGTGCCCTCCTCATCAAGTTCTGCGATGCGTTAGTAGAGGACTCTAGTATAGGAACGATTCGTTTGCGAAGACTGTTTGTCTCACGCACCAACGGTGATGGGCTTGATCTTGACGCCGTCCTCGATGTGGGCGGAGTTGGGGTCGTCGCTGTCCTTGTGGGTGAGGACGCTCTGGCCGCAGAGGGTGTTGACGAAGGTAGTCCTGCCTACGAGCCATTGATGTTAGCCTGGGTGTATGTGATCAATGGGGGGGGAGAGTTGTGGTGGGCGAGATGTGGACGCGGAGTCGTTCAACGAAACGTACCTGTGCCTGACGCGCCACAGACCATGAGACAGAACTGAATCCCCTTCTTCACGTTCTTCTTCCTTCGGATCATCTTCTGCACATCCATTGTGGTTAGTAGCGAACGAGTTTTGATAGGCCCGACGTTTTGATCGTAGAATGTTTGTCAATGTTCTTGCTGGCCGGGGAAAAAGGAGGTGTGGTTGCAGCCAGAGTCTGTTTTCTGAGCTGTTACGGAACAAGCAATTCTGAACCAGAGAACGGCGGGTCCAGTCAAACGGAGATTTGACGTACAATGGCGGAAGACATAAGGGATGTGTTGGGTGGGTTTTTCTGGTTAGGCGACAAAGACAGCGTAACGTCTTGGGTGTAGAGAGCAGGTTGGTGGCTGCTAGGTTTCTATGGTACAGAAACGAACGGCAACCAGAAAGGGGCGGAGAGGATGGGTACTAGGGTCGGAATTTGGGGACCCAGTGACACTAGCGAAGGAGCCGGAGATGTTTCGAAGGCGGTGGATTCTAACGTCGGCGACGAGGGATGTTTTTTGACGGCGACAGTCGAGCGATTGTCGATTGATAGAACTGGGACGAGATGCGGTTTACTGGGGGAAGGGAAGCAGTGGAGATCCGAAGGGGGGAAAGGAGGATGGAGAAAATCGGTGTCGTGAAGCAATTTTACAGAAAATGTTGCGGCAGGACCAATTGGAGCTGGCGGTTCAACAACTGCGGCAGGGGATCTCAGGGGGCCCGTCGCCGTTCTGGAGCGAGGGCGTGCGGACAGACTGGGGTCCATATCTTGAGATGGCACTGGCCTGGTGGCACTGGAGTGGACACTCAGTGTGGAGTTGTGTGCAGGTACTTTAGTCCCAATAGTTCTATGGGTGCGACGCAATGTACCATGCGACCGGACCACATGGCTATCTCACATACACATAGCTGGAGAAAGCTCCCGTGTCGGGGGGTTTCAGAGGTCGAGCTTGATGTGCCGGTTTCACCTCGGGTAAATCATTTTGACAGCAATCAACCACGATCTGATGACAAAGCTTCCTGCCGTCTGGGGAAAGCAGCGGTGCCTGGGCGTTTTAGTGGGGCAAACACTTGAGAAGAGCTCTGATTGGTGTGTGACACACAGTGCACTGTAACAGAACCTCATGTAGTTGAGTCTAATTGATCACCTGGAAGTTGAGTGGTCACTCCGCCCCGTCTCTTAGTACCATCAATGCACTGCACTGTACACCACAAGCTACCAGAGGTGCCGCCTCTCCATCAACACCAGCCAGTGCTCAGCTCTAGTCTGAACGGCATATCAACTGCTTCAAGTGGCATACACCTTCCATCCCAATCGTATTGTCGCCTGCGCTGTTATCCATCGTACATGTACCCAGGTGCCCAGTCTCATCTTATTCAAACTAGACCTGCAAGACAAGGTACAGGGAACGCTCCAAAGCTTGCCTGACAGCTTCCTGAACCGACCCTCAATTTCCACACCAGACCACGGCTATCTTTTCTGCCTGTCACTTCGTTCAACATACAACAACCACATCATAGATCGTCTTCGCCATGCTCTCGTTGGCGCAGCCTAGTTAGCGCTTTAGTTCATCCCATATAGACAGTTCTTCACTCTGATCGTTTCTATTATCACTACATTGCCAAACACTCACTTAATAGCGCTGAAGGGTTGACGTCACCCCCGCTCGCGGGAGCACCGACACGATGAATACCCGACCTGCCATCGAGTCGCCAAACACCACCGATGTTCTATCAGTGTCTTTCAATGCCGACTGTAGCTGCTTCTCTGTGGGCTTGCACTCGGGAATATGCGGTACGTGGTTTTCATTCTCATCTTCACCCCTAACTTTCTTATTTCCGGTGGCCGAGAGTATCTCACAGCTAACAACCGGGGCAGTCTTCCAGACAAAAACTTGTCTTCTAAAGTCCACCCGAGGCAAGCTACCCCCATACAACAGTCGATTCTAGCCATCAGCCTTCTAACTTGTGTTGCCAGACTTCAATGCGGGTATCGGACTCGTCCAGATGATGGGCACGACCAACTATCTGGCCCTCGTTGGGGGCGGCAAGGTTCCCAAATTCTCCAACAACAAAGTACGTCCTTCCGACACCTCGCCACCTTTCCCCCTTCTATCCTTCTGTAATCCCTTACCTATGCACATTCTAGTAGGCGATTTTGTTGCTTACAGCTCGATCCAGGCAATCATTTGGGATGATTTGGCCGGCAAGACGGCAATAGAGATTTCCACACTCACACCCGTCAGGGGTGTCCAGATCACCCGTAGTCGCATCGCCGTTGCCCTCCAAAACAGCGTGCGCCTGTACTCCTTCGAGAAACCTCCCAACCTGATCTCCGTGTACGAGACGGCCGACAACCTTGCCGGCCTGTGTCGCATGTCGGACAAGTGGCTCGTTTTCCCCGGACGCACCCCCGGCCATGTGCAGCTCGTGAACTTGACGACAGGCACCGTGAGCATCATCCCCGCGCACTCGTCACCTCTGCGCGCCGTGCAGCTGAGTCCTGACGGCGAACTACTTGCAACTGCCAGTGACACGGTAGGTTTCTTGTCCTCTTGGCCGTTAACTGTTATAATCACGGACAGGATCGATTTCTGATGCACTTGAACAGGGAACCATCATCCGGGTCTTCTCGACGAGCACTTGCGCCAAAGTGGCCGAGCTCCGCCGAGGCATAGACCCCGCGACCATCTTCTCCCTAGCGTTTAGTCCATCGGGCACGCTATTAGCCTGCACCTCGGACAAATCCACCCTGCACGTGTTCGACGTGCCCCATCCGACGAATCACTCCAAAAAGCCCCCCGTCCCGGCCCCCACAGGCTCCTCCTCCGGGACTGTCCTGCCAGGGTCGGGCGACGGTGAGGGGCGGGGCAAGTGGGGTATCCTCAGTAAGATCCCGCTCATGCCGCGCGTCTTCTCCGACGTGTATTCGTTCGCGTCCGCGCCGTTCGAGGCGGGCGACGAGGGGACCGCCGTGGTGGGCGGGCTGCCCCTCGCCGGGGGCGCGGCTCAGGGTGCTCCCGGGAGGGCGCTCAGGGGGATTATCGGGTGGGTCGGGGAGGAGAGCCTAGTGGTCATTGGGGCTGGGAAGGATGCGCGGTGGGAGAAGTTTGTGGTTGTGCTGGGGGATGATAAGAGGAGGTACTGCGTGAGAGAGGGGTGGAAGAAGTATCTTGGAAATGGCTAGTATGAGCCGATGCTCTTCTCTCCTTGTTACGCTTGATGAATTATGGATTGGCATTTTTGTTTTCTTCCTTCTTCTCGGTTTGGAGATTGCAGGATTCTGGACGGTTAGCACAGGAGTTTAACGCATGGTTTCGTCGTGAGATTTCAGGGATGGTCCTCTGTTTGTGGTTTTACGAATTTAAAGAAAGCTAGAGGTGCTTCTTTTTTATTGAACTGGCCTCGTTCTCAATCCTTTTGACGCTGCACTTCATCCTCTCGCTCACGAAGATGTCGCCGAGGCCTAGACCCGTCACTTTCTGAGCCTTTCGCATCCTCTCTATCCCGACGGCGCCGCTCTCTGGACCTGTCTCGCCCACCCTGTTCGGTGTCTGGATCCCGGCGACGGCGCCCCTCCAGAGAGTCACTGCGCCCCCTCTTCCGCCTATCCCTGTCGCCGGCTGCCTCATCGTCGTCTTCATCTCGTCTCCTACGCCGTTCTTTGTCCCTGCGTCTCCGTTCCCGCTCCCGGTCGTATCGATCTTCTTCATCTTCGTCATCTTTCCGTGGACTTCTCCGCCGCGATTCCCGGTGCGACCGAGAAGACTCTTCTTTCGCACCGGGACTGTGCCTCCTTGATCCCCTCCCCTTATCGTCATCATCCACCTCGTCATCGCTGTCGCGTCTCCTAGACCTGTGAGACTTGTGATGCCGGTGCTTTTCCCTCCGCGACTTCTTCTCCTGCTTCTTACGCGCCTCGGCAATCTCCTTCTTCTTCTCCTCGATCAGGAATCCCTTCATGGAATCGTCCTCGTCATGATCCCGGATCAACAAGGCCAGCTCCCGCTCCTCTGCCAGCGTCTCCCGCCCTTTCTTCTCCTCTCCCTCGTCCTTTTCACTCTCGGTATCCAGACTCTTCCCCTCCCGCCGCATCATTGCCTCGTAGTCGACCCTCCCCTCCTCCGGGTCCTCGTCGTCTCGGAACTTGTATCGCGCGTGGTCCACCCTCATCATCCTGCCCAGCACGGTCGCGCCGCCGAGGTTGTCTACCGCCAGGTCCGTGCTGCGCTGGTCCTGGTACTTGAGCCACCCAAACCCTTTTGACTTCCCCGTCTCCTTGTCGCGCGCCAGCTTGATGTGCACGGGCTCGCCGTACTGAGAGAAGATGACGATGACGTCGCCCTCGGAGAGCTCGTAGGGGAGCCCGCCGAAGTAGACCCACGCCGTGTCGCGGTAGTCGACGTGCCACGAGGCTTCGGGTTTTCTGGTTTAGGAAGTCTTGGGGTTAGCCGGGGTGTGTGCGTGGGCGCGAGGGCAGGTGCTTCTTTGTTCGAGGGAGCTCTGCTTGAAGATAACTTACATTCCATTCTCCAGCTCCCGTTTATTCAGCGCTTGTATCGCGCGTATTTGATTCATTATGCTTGGTTATATGGGGGTTCGAGTGGAGCAGCCGAGGGGATGTTGATCGGCGTGGCGTGGCGAGGCTATAACTCGGGCAAGTTTAGAGCCTACAAGGCTGCGACGAAGCTTGTAGCTTTGATGATGGAAATTGGAGGTTGAAGTATTGACGTCGATGCTCATCACGTAACACGATGGACCTGACTGATGCACCCTGGCAGTAAAGTACACTGTGTACCTGCGGTACTAGGGGCTTGGCGATGCCAGTTGCCGCCCTCTGGTGAACCCTTGTCAGGGGGGTCGCTAAATGGCCGGCCCTCCAACAATCCAGACTCAGTTGAGTAGTGTAACTCCATGGATTGAACTGTTATCACGACACGATGTAGAGTCAGTGCCCGTCCTTTCTTGGGCTCACGGGCTTACAGCCTGGGAAATCACGGCAAGCGGAGATTAGAAGAGTGAAAAACAGCCCCGGGACCTTCCTTTCAGATCATGGCAAGAAAATGGCTCCCGAGTCCAAAGCTCAACTGGTCGCGTTGCGTTGCGGTGCTTTATTGCTCCCACTGGCTCCCCCACCTCCGGGTTTAATATGTATTCTCCTCGTGGCAGCAAGAACACACTTCTGGCTGCCTTGTCCCTGTCTCCTCACATCCGGTCGATTTCATCGAGGTATTCTGCCCTCGAATGCTGCATTCAATACTGCCTCTAGATTTCAGCAAGACCACTCTATAGTCTATACCGTCCCGTTCAAGGACACACAGCCGAGTAAGCCAACTGTTGACACGACGCACAACGCTCGACACAGGTCACGTCCTGCTTCTCTATTACCATGGGTGACTCGCAACCGTCACTCTCAGACCGTCGCATCGCCGACTCTCTCTTGGACCGCACAGGTGAATTCTCGATCAAGGTGGCCGTCCAAGCCCTCCGAGGAGAAGCGCTGCCTCCAGCACTGGGCAGGGCAATCATACGGCGTTGTGTAATCAGCGGAATCCGCCACCACGAGTCTTTTGCCTTTGGGCCCGCTGCTCCCCTGCGCGGGACATGGGCTCCTTTTACAAGGACGCTAAATGCGCGATCCATCATGAGCAACATAGTCCCGGATATGGCCCCTGACGAGGTCCCGTACTGTTTCTGGCACCCAGTTGTCCCCACCGAAGAGACCCTGAGGTCCCTTCTCGCCAAGCACCCAGATACAGCATATCGGGTTGGGCGTGCCTGCGCCGTCGCAGGCTATACCGATCTCTACCACGAGCTTGATATTCTTCCCGAGGTAGGCATTGCTGAGGAGGCGCGTGAAAGCGGCAACATGGCCATCTATGAGTCCATCATGCGGGGCCCCGTCAAGTACAAGGTGCTTAACGACTATACTCGATCTACTGATCCTCCCCAGCCGGCGGTACTTAACGGCGACACCGCTGTTGTCCGGCTTCTCGACATCAAGCAGCCGCTAGAGATACTGACAAGCCCACATGGAGTCTTCCCAGAGGAGGGCGATCAGGGTCCGCCAAGCCCCAAACCCGACGTAGACTGGGACGACCCTCTTTCCTCTGCCCTTCACTTCCTAAAACCATCACCCGACAAAGGATTCGAGAACCCGATTTTTGACATCACCGAGGACGCCAATCTTGGTCCGCCGGAAGAGTGGGAGGATGTAAACTACCCCGCCCATTCGCTATCTGATTCTGTCCTCCGCCTACTGCACAATCCACTTCCGGTGGACTTACCCACCTGCGACAAGGACATCCTAATCTACGCGGCAGCCGTATACGGATCGATTGACCGCTACGTGCGCCTCCGGAGGCCTGTAAAGCTTAAACGCGAAGTGTACTGCATCATTCGTGGGATATGTGAGGTTTTCCAGGGCGCCACCACCTCCATTGATCTTTTGACCATTCGAAAAACCGGACACTAATATTCGTCCAGATCACAACCCCCTCTTTGCCCGTTGGTGGGCAGATCAGGACCTTGCTTCCCGCTTTGATGAGAAGGAGCAAATCGCCATAGACCGCGCCATAACTGCCAGGTACATCATGAGCAATGACCTCTCTAGGCTCCTGTCTCGTCCTAGGCCAAGGGATGTCAAGCCGAGATCAACGAGTCACCCTCCCAACAGCAACACTCCGCTCCCCTATCAGATCTGGTACCCATCCCGCGCAGGGTTGTCCACATACCGCACCATCGCCGACAAGGTGCCCGAGATGCATGAGTCCGTCGCCCGGGCAGCCATTTACATCGGGAACCGGGAACTATTTGACCGGCTTGTCGTCGGGTCGGAGGAGGCCCCGCCGTCGGTCAAGCCCAACTGCTGGCTCTACGAGGAGGCGAAGGCGTCCCCGGACGCGCACTTCCGCGAGACGCTCATTGAGAAGGGTCAGGAAGTCGGAGTCAACGTGACGAAACACTCGGGCTGTAACGAGTGGCTGTTCGACTCGGCGCGCAATATCACGCAGTCCCGCACCACTCTCTACAGGGCCGGAGCTACGCCGGGCACTTTGCTCACGACCGAACGCCGGTATTTTGGCGCGATATATGACGGGTGGGCTGCCGATATGTGCGGGGTCGAACTGTACATGATGGTTCCGGATAGATGGAAGCCAAAGGCCGACGACTATTCGATGGTGGATCTCTATTACGACAAGTGGTGGCCGAAGGAGGAGCTTGAGCGACATAGCAGCTGGGAAGTAGATGCGAGCTACCGCAACAAGAGGACCTCTTAGGAAGACCGCAGAGGTAGCAGAGAAAATCATGACCTGGGAGAGGATGCCGGCGTCGATTCGGACGGACGCAGATGGGCGTCGCCACCCTCGTAACCAGCGGGTAGTAGGTTTTCGGAGCCTGGCAACATGAAGCTATTGCAATTGCTCCTGCTACCCAGGCTTCTGCTCTTGTTCTATATGAGTTGCCCCTATTCAATCCGTAATAGGAGCATTTCATGTTTCTCGTTTCGTTCGGTAACGGCCATGCGGTCGTAAGTCCAGGTCTCCCCTCCTTCAGCCACGCCCTTATCGCCCCCCTTCTCTTCTTCATGGGGGACCCTTAGCTCCAAGAGCTTCGCGCGCTTCAAGTTGGCTTTGAGGGTTCGACAGTTCTTGAGTGCCTTCTCAGTGAACCGTGGCGGCGTTGGGGCTCTATGGCTCACGCATTAACCCCATCAAGATCGTAGTAGAAAATATGCTTCTAAATTCATTTTCTTTATTTTTTTTTTTTCAAAGTAGATTAGATATTTATAGGATCCCTTACTTTGTAGTTTTGAAAATTAGACATAACTGAAGAGGGGAAAGAGCATGTTATACAAATTCCCTAGCCTACGGTGAACATAGGATCGGGTACACCAGGGGGCACTCCTTTATGTAATGTATTTTTAGGTAATTAGAAAACGCATACCGGATACCGGTAGCGACAACGCGAATTCTATGGTTTCTACTGTCTGTACTACCCTGAGCAGCGTAAATCATCCACAGGTCCCCTTTTTGCTTGCCCTTTCCAGCCATGACTCTCGACCTAGCTTGCTTCGACATCCCATCGTCCTAAGTCTCCACGCGATTCCTGAACGAACACGTCCGTCCTCGACCACAATCCGCACACCGAGAAATCCGCACACCGAGAGACCAAGTCCACCGCCGCCGCCAACCTTCCAACAACATTCCCCCGTGCGTGACCTCGACCTCTCCGATATCCCACCCAAAGGGCTACTACATGTAGCCCTTCACAAGCTCGTCTCAATCATGACCGCAGCGGCCAATCGGGCCTCCATTTACACCTCCACCTCGACGCAGTCCGACCTCCGCAATGGCGACCAGAAGAAGGACCTCTGGACCTCCATGCTCGACTCCGTCGCGAGCGGCAAGAGGTTACCGGAGAAGAATATACTAGTCTTGGGTACCGCCCGCTCTTCCCAGTTTCTGGGGTGCTAGGGGCATAGCCCGTGGAACCAGTCGCTGATTACAATTTCTGCAGGAGGATCGCCCGAGACGCAGCGGGAGTTCTTGGATTCCCTCTCCAGCGGTGACCAGCGCCGCACGATAGACAGGCCGCGCGTGCCTCCCGTAGCCAACAACTTCGCCCTCGGATATACCTACCATGACGTCCTCGACGCAGACCAAGAAGGCACTTCCCCCCCACCCCCCCCCAAATTCGCTAGCTGCTTGATTGCGTCCCCTCGCATACCCGTTTGTCTGCGAACGACGTTTTAGTCTGACTGCGTATAACAGATACCCTCGCCCGAATCTCCCTCTATCTCCTCTCGACGCCCTCCCCTTCTTTCACGACCCTTTTAAAGCCCCTCCTCACCCCAGACACCATACCAAACACCCTCGTCGTCGTGCTCCTCGACTGGTCCCAGCCCCACGTCTGGCTGCGCGAGCTTCAGGCCTGGATCCTCATGCTCCGCGACATCCTGCGCTCCCTAGACGCCGCCTGCATGGACGCCATGGAAGAAGTCATGATTTCGTGGCGGGACAGGGGCCGCGGCGGTGGGTCGCTGAACCTCGACGGCACGGGGCTGGCGGGGGGCGCGGGCGAGGGGGACGCCGCGCTCCCTGTTGGTCCCGGGGAGTGGGAGGACGCGCTGGGGCTGCCCCTTTGCGTCGTTTGTCAAAACGTACGTCTCGCCCATTTTTTTGCCTTTCTCCCCAAGTCAAGGGGGAGAGGGAGAGAAGCACCCGCGACCCGGGTGCTGCCTTCATCTCCTTTAAAGCTTTCTGTCGCTTACGCTTTTTTTCAGGCCGACAAGATGGAAGTTCTAGAAAAGAGCCAGGGCTGGAAAGAGGCCGATTTCGACCAGATCCTACAATACCTACGGACCATCCTCCTCAGGCGTACGTTTCTTGTCCCGGTATTGTCTCTTCGAAGTGGTTCTTTGGGGACACAGATTTGCTGACACGGAAGGGCGAGGAAAATCAACAGACGGCGCATCCCTAGTCTACACGACGCCGCACATCCCCTCCCAGATCCAGGCGCTAATCCACGCGAGCCTGGGCGTGACGTCCCTCATCAAGCGCCAGCCCCTCAAGCACAACGTCATAGACCGCGACAAGATCCTCGTGCCGCCCAACTGGGATTCCTGGGGCAAGATCCGCGTCCTCCGCGAAGGGTTCGACGTCGAGGGCGTGAGCGAGGGTTGGTCAGAAGACATCCAGCGCGACTGGCCTTTCCCGGACGGCGACGACGACGACGACCATCCCGGCCGGGTGACCCCTCCTGCAGCTGCGGCGCAATACGATAACGAGAGCGATCTCGGACACGAC
>JAXQGT010000571.1:0-10772 GCA_037040375.1 Basipetospora sp. M8501
ATATGAAAATATTTGACCCTCGTAATAGATATGTATAGATGACCAAAACACATAAACGTCAAGCCCTTTTTTATCTTATCGGTTTTGTTCGTGCTGACCCACCTCTTCACCTCGTTGAATTCCTTAACGAGACCGTCGTGGTGCTCGTGGAACTCCGAGTATTTCCTATTCATGTCTTTGAGATCGCTACGGAGTTCTTCCGACCCCTTTTCGAGGTTTTGCATGCCCTTCGTTACGTCGCCGAGCGCTTTTATCGTCTTGGCGAATTCCGCCTTCGAGACCTCAGGGGCTCCGTTGTCACCCTGGGCAACGCTGTTCGACGTTTCCGCTACTCGCTTTGCGAGGTTGTTCAACTCGCCGCGAAGTGTGTCTATTCCCCCTCCAACCTGAACAGCCACCTTCTCGTTCGCAAGCCTGGTCTGTTTGGTGAACTCCGTGTTCTGGTTCACGACTTGTACCAGTCTGTTATAGAGATCGAAGACCCCCTTGATCTCCTTCCGCAGGGCTGCCTCTCTCGTTTCAAGTGCCTTTTCTATCCAGACGTCCCTGCATTGCCCTGTCAGGGCGGGGACTTCGCCTGCAAGTGGAACATCGGGGCTAAGAGTTGCAGTCTCTGGCGAGTCCTTTTTGCGTATTTGCTCTAGCTCCTCTCGGAAGGCTTTAAGCTTCTCATCCAAGCTCTTATTCCAGCGATGCTGGGATTCCTCGCAATCGTCGGCCACTACCACCAGCAGCTTCTCCTCCAAGCTGGTCATTTCCTTCTGGAAATCTTTCCTGGATCTCGTGTCTGTTTTGTCCACCTCCTGTTTCAAGTCAACAAACTTCTGTTCCATGGACGCCACTTCCTTCAGCAGCTCCTGCCTAATGCCGTCCATGTCTTTTTGGGAGTCTTCCTTGGATCTCGTGTCTGTACTGTCCATCTTCTGTTCCAAGTCGACAAACTTCTGTTCCAAGTCGTCGACCTTCTTTTTCGACTCAGTTATCATGCGGAAATGGGATTTCAAGATGTCAAGGTATTTTGGGGGAACATATGAACCAGGGTTAGCCTTGGAACTCTGGTCTTGTTCCTCAAGTTTTTTCAACCTGTCCTCGTGCTGACCGCGGATGGTTTCCTGTTCGGCTTTGTTCCCATCGTGGCGGTTTTCAAGAGACCGATGTTTATTCTCGAGAGATTCATGCTTCTTCTCAAGTAATCGATGTTCCTGCTTTAAAAACTCGTACTGGCGGGAGACATTGTCGAACTTCTCCTCCGTCGCCTTGTTCGCGTTATGGCTGCCTTCAGGAGACCGATGGTTGTCCTCGAGAGACTGATACTTCTTCTCAAGATATTCATATTTCCTCTCTAGCAATCGATGTGCCTCCCCTAAGAACTCGTGCTGGCGGGAGATATTCTCAAACTCCTTCTTTGTCGCCTCGTTGCTTTTCAGAAGGCTATTAATGTGTGTTTGCTTCGTCTCGTTGCTTTTGCAAAGGCTATCAATGCGTGTTTGCTGCGCGTCCACCAGTTTCTCTACCTTGTCTAGGCGAGCTGTGATAGCAGCGTCATCCAAAGGCGCTCTCGCTACGCTGCTAGCACCAGGCGTGGTGATTTCCAGGCCAGGCCAGAGGGAAGAGAGGAGCTCCGGGAGTTGGACCCTGTGTCTCTCACAAAAGTCCCTTTCGGCTTTCTGTGCAGACTCATAGTCATTGAAGGCCTTCTGCACAGAAAGCTTGCCAACCTCGATCGCTGACACGCTGTCGGGATACTTGTCGTTCAGCCGGTCTAAGTCAATCTGCCGCGCCTTGTGGATGCGCTTGAAGTTCGACTTCCTTAGCGCGAGTTCTACGCGGTGGGCGAACAGTTCGACAGCTTCAGTGGCATTTTTACTATGCCCGAGAATCGAGATAGTGTTCGGTGTGTGTGCCGAGGCTTAGGCGGATGAAGGGTCGTCAGCAAGCTGGTTGTCTTCGATAGGCGATGCGAATATGAGGGGATTGTATACTTACACGGGCCAGACGGGCCGGCTGGCAGAGCAGGAGTAGGCGGACCAGAGGATGTAGTGCTCATACTAGCACTGGTGTTCAACCGGGATGGAGGTGGAGCCGGGCCCTGCGGGAGTCTGAAAGACGTGCCGCGGTCACGTTCAGGGCTTCTGGTCCTCGGCCAGTTGTCTCCTTCCCGGTAGTCCCAGGTTCCCCTGTCCGGCTCTCTGTCACGGCCACTATATCCACGCGACGAGGAAGCATTTCTTTCGCGGCTCCTATCGCGGCTCCTATCGCGGCTCCTGTCCCGGCTCCTGTCCCGGCTCCTGTCCCGGCTCCTGTCACGGCCTCTAGGACCCCGAGGCGCCCACTGGTCACTGCTTCTGCGCCCTCTCAGAGAGGGATTTCCCCGGTAAGTTGACATGGGAGACGGACACTCAGTCAATCCAGCAGGGAGCGAGACAGCTTCAACTGTTAGATGGTGATAAACCACAGATACCAGCTCTCATTGGTGAAGAATTTTTTAGGTGATAGGCGAGTAGAGGTAGAAAGGGAAAAACCTGTAAGGCACCAACAAAACAAAACCACCAACGCGCCCAACACGCTTTTCACTCACAGACTTCAAGTTGGAAGGTAGGGGGGAAGGAACAGAGGAGGAAAGGAGTAACAGATTGAGGCTAAAGAGGATAGTAACAGGGAGTACTTGATACATACTTATAATAAAGAACTTACGAAATTTATGGCAGTCGGTTGGCCCCGGTCGCAACTGCTCTGTACGAGTAGGCGACAGGGGGGCAGCAGGGTTTACTTTCGTATCGTAGTCCGGCACTCTTAACAAACTTGAATTGTGAGTGTGGGGGGGCCGGCCCAAAGGTCACTAGTAGGGTAGTGTCTCATTCAGGACAGCTGAGGTTCACCGACAATCTGTGACTGCGATGTTCTAGGGGAGGGACGACAGCGGACGAAGACGGGCGCGTTAGAATCCACGCTAGAGCGACGGTGCGAGCTGCCTACATGTACCAGACACCACCCAACATTGAAGACACTGTGCTGTGGATCTCCCTATCGCTCCTTCCTGGAATTTTGAAACCTCTCGTGCTGCCCGTTCTACATGTGAGGTACTTTCGTTTACGAATCAATTCAGAGGGTGAGGGCGACTGCATAAAAGTGTAACACTACGTGAGAGAAAATCAAGCGAATCCTTTGCTGCTTGACGTCTTCAGGCTCGACTCATGTTGGTAGTAATAAACGCGTTGGAAACCAGCTTCAAAAGTATTTGCCCTATTCGTGTGTTATATTAGCATACGCGCCCCTGCCACGCCACCACACGCACAGCTGAGAATTCCTAAGGTATCTAGTAAAGTGATCACACTGTGAACCGGCCGGGAATATAACTTTGCTCCGTAGCTCCCCGCTTTACCTTTCTCAAGTTAGTACACTACGGAACTTTGTCAACCTTCTTATGTGATTGGAGATCTCAGGTGAAGTCCAATGTGATGCTTGTTGGTCCCATGATAAGCTGCCCGCAGCTTATAGCAACATTGAAGTGTAGAGTAGCGCTTTTTAGGATACGTGCAAGTGCAGCCCGAGTGCGTGCAACCGTACTCCATAGGTAACAATCTCCTCGCGTTCTGGTGTTTGAGCAGTGCGCTCGCCTTGCAAATCAGTCGAGGCTGCACCCAGCTACAGTAAACACTCTATGTTTCTACTTCGTACCAAGCACCGCCTCAGCAACTCTCCGGACACAATTAACATCGACATTATGAGAAGGTGGAAATGTACTTTAAGCCCAAAGAATACACATGAGGTGGACGATCCGTTTATTGATCGAGATGTATTTGCTGAACTCAAACTTGTCCAACGTTCCACAGCATTCACAGTGTTACCACGATCCCAACCACGCCACCTACGGAGTAGAACGGCTCACCTCCACCAAGGCAATTGCCGGGAGCAGAAATTGATCCATCATCCAACCAACTCCTCCCGTCCCCGTTCGCAGAATGCGCTGTGAATAGACAGCCACACATCCCCCCCCCCCCCCTGGCCAATAAAGCAGAGCCGAGAAGAAAGGGGCAACCAGCCCAAAGACGAGCATTGCCAAGGAAAAATTCGCAAACGTCTCGACGAAGTCGAAACGGGGTGGCCCCGTCAACAATGGCCAGCACGCGACCTACCGCCCGGCCCCGAAGGGCAGGCGAATCATTCGCCCGCACGCACCATCTCGACAACAACGATGACGACGAGCCCGCCAGCGCCGCGCACAAGAAGGTCAAATTCGACGTGCGCAACCCGTCCGCCCTGGCCGTCAGCGAGCGCGAGGAGGAGGACGCATTCCTGGACGCTGACGTCATTGGACGATCGGGCACCGCGACGACCAAGCGCGGGGCGGTGAACATAGACGGCTTCGACAGCGACTCCGACGTTGACGAGTTCAATGCCAGGGCGCAGCGGCGGCGTGGGAAGAAGGGTGCCGTGGACATCAACGAGGCGTTTGCCAAGTACGATCCGACCAGCGACGGGACCGCGAAACCCGACGCGGGGGCCAACAAAGATGATGATGACGACGATGACGACGACATGGATATGTTTGCGGGGGGAAGCGGGGACGGTGATAAAACCACCGGCGGCGATGAGGACGACGATCCAGAGTTCTACGCCAGCGGGAAGAAGAAGAAGGATGTGCGTTTCCTCGACCCGAGTAATATCGAGGGCCAGGACCTAGGCAGCAAGACAGGTGGTACAGTTCGTTTAGATAATGCCGGAGACTCAGATGATGATGACGACGACGACGATGACGAAGTGGTCCACGGTGAGGTCGAAGAGGACGCGGACGCATGGAAGGCGGATGTAATCGACGAGGAGGTCGGCGCGGGCGCCCGCAAGAAGGGCGCCCCCAAGATCGAGGCGTTCAACCTCAAGGCGGAGCTCGAGGAGGGCAGGTTCGACGAGAACCAGAACTACGTGCGCAATGCGGTGGACCCGGACGCCGTGCACGACAAGTGGCTCGATGGAGTGAGCAAGCGGGCCATCAAGAGGGCGGCCGAGGCACACGAGCGCCGCGAGGCCGAGGCCGAGGAGCTACGGAAGGAGGAGGACAGCCTCGTCACGTCAGACCTCTTGGCCACACTGATTAAGAATTTGGAGCGCGGCGAGACGGCGCTGGAGGCGTTGGCGAGGTTAGGGAGGAGACAGAAGAAAGAACCCAGGGTGCCCAAGTGGAAACTAAAGAAGCGGGCGGAGGGGATGGACGTCGATGGCGACAAGCCTGCAGAAGATCCGGAGCAGGCACGGATCAGCGTTGCCATATCTGAGATCACCGACGCCGCTGATAAGCTGTTTAGCAGAGACCACACCGATATATATGATCAGGAAAGGGAACTACTTATGAGGGAGTATAAGAAAGAAACGGGGGAAGAGTGGATAGCTCGTCAGGCGGAGGCTGTGGAAGATGATGCTGCCCCTATTGCCACGATGTGGGAGTTTAGGTGGACCGACGGCCGCGACGCAGCGCGCCAGGGACCCTTTGAGAGGTCTATGATGAAGGCATGGCAGGACGCCGGATATTTCAACGAGGGCGTGGAGTTTCGGGCAGCCGGAGACGAGGGGCCATGGACCAGGGTGGCCAAGTTTGTGTAGAACACAGATCAACAAGGTGGAGGGAACAACTACATAAAGTTGAGATAGGGAGTGGTACGTCTTGTGGGAGGAACCGGGCTCTTGGTGAATAGAATACCCAGCCCCAAGCAGTTTGGCGGGCGATACAGCACAGTTCATGATTTCACACACGTTTTACTGCGCGCGATACAAGGGATTTAACCTGGATTCGACGGTAGATTTGGTGGATAGTTAACACTTGTGAAGCCTTCACGCCGTATAGCCAGGTTACAGAGTAAGCAAATCCTTTCTATACACAACCTGCCTACTTTTGAACCGAGAACGCCCCCCAAGATATCGTAATTCCAAGGTATCAAGAAAACCAACAGCACCCGCCCCTTTAGCTAATATCCATCTTGTCATTACCACCAGCTGCGATTCCGGCCGCTCCGTTAGCGACCCCGAAATCGACAGCGCCGTCGTTCCCAATGAGGCGAGTCTCCGATTCAGACACAAACTTGACGCTGCGCGATGGGTCGTAGAACAGCTGGTAACTCCTGTGTACGTCTTCGACGCCGACTTGCTTCGCCTTGCGCTTCGCACTCACGAGCTGGGACGTCATAATCAGATTGATAGCGTACCGCAGGCCGGTCTCCTGGCCCATCTTGGCGAGCAGGGCAAGTGCATCAGGAGAGAGGTCCACCTCCTCCTCCTGCGCCCGTATGGAGATGATCTGCTTGATCTCCTCGGGCCCGTACGGGTGCGTCTGGATGATCTGGGTGCGGTCGAGGAAGTCCAGCGGCAGGCCGTGCGGGCTCTTGTAGTCCGTCCCACGGATGCGCGAGTAACCCCGATTCGTCGCCATGATGACCACGGGTGCCAATTCGTCCTCGAGAGCCCTGTTGATGTAGGAGAAGCACTCAATGTCGAGCATGTGCACCTCGTCGATGAAGAGCACGCCGGGGACAATCTCGGCCTTGCCCTCCTCCTTCCACTCGCCGACCTTGGTATTGATCTGGTCCCTGATCTCGCTGCGGATCTCGCCCGTGTCTCCAGAGAACAGGGCGAGGTACCCCTGCGTGCGCGAGTTGATGACGTCGATCTCGTGCAGCGTGACAGTGTGGATCACTTCCTTGCGCTTTTGAAGCTCGCCGTCCGGGCACTGCATGAACTTTGTGTCGGCGCCCATGGCGTCGTACTCGCGCGACCGCGCGTAAGAGCGGCCAAGCTTGACAATTCGTCCAGAAGCCTTCTCGATGGAAATTATGTCTCCGGCGACAACACGCTCCTTGGTCATGGCGTCGATCATCTTCGTACCCATGTCGTAAACCGCCTCCATGTCCGTCGTCTTGATGGTGAGCTTCCCTTGCTTGGCGCCGCCCGTGACGGAGCGGTCGATCTGGATTTCGACTACTTCGCCCTCCATGATCTCCGTCTCCTCCTTGATGCGCACGCCGATGGACTTGCGGAAGGCCTGGGTGAGGGCTTCCGTCTTTGACATTTCGAGAGAGAAAATTTCGGAGGAGGCGAGGCTGGTGAAGGGAACGTCGGTGCCAAGGGCTTGCGCGAGGCCCATGGCGAGGGCAGTCTTACCGGTACTGCAAAAGGAGGTAATCAATTAGCGCCACGAAACCCCCAGGCTATTGGAAGTACACGGAATGCGCGTTCGACTAAACACTGGAGAAGGATAGCAGCTAACATACCTAGGGGGTCCTGCGAGAAGAACGGCGCGGCCAGCGATAGAGCCCTGCTTGATCATCTGAAGGACCACGGCCATTGATCGCCTCGCCTTTTCTTGGCCGACGAGGCCCTGAGAGGCCGCCCTCGGTTCGAGGGTCGTAGCATCTACACCGAGACCGCGGATGTGAGAGTGTGCCGATACGAGCTCGAGACCCTTGAGGTCCTTGCTCTCCGATACGGTCATTACTTGCTACAGGAAGCAAGGAACAGGGTCAGTTAAAATGTTACAAATTCAGGTTTCATCTGGCACGCCGCAAGCAGGTCGTGACTTACAGCTGCCATCTTGAATGTGACTGAAGGATGTGGAGATGAAAGAAGTTGGTCCTTGGAGCTTGCTGAGGACTGCAGATGCGCACTTCTTTCAACGTGCAGTGCGAGGGTGGATTCGCGATCAGAAAAATGCTGTGGCTGGGATACTGCTGGAAATGTGGCGCTCGTGTTATCTGTGGCGAGTGCCCACCACTAGCAAACACCAGACCCTGAAGCAAATCTTTTGTTAGTGCTTCATACCCTAAGTGCTACTATAGTAATTCATAGTTGGTATCCCGTTTTACGAGTCAAGCATTCCATTTTACACAAGCATGGAGCCCCCGAATCGAATCAGAGGGGGAAAGCCGGACAGATTTGTTGCCTGTGCCGGAGCTCCAAGGGAGAGAGCTGAGTAATCCACCAGCTCCCACAGTGGTGCACTGACATATTGCTACAAGTCTCCAACACTCATGCTCTGTACTCCGTAGAGCTAACACCAGGTATCCACCGACCCCACGTCACCATACACTTCAATATGTTACTGCGGGTTGGCATTCAACCTCGCTCATCATAATACATTCCTGAAGAAACCCTCTACTGCACACCCAAGCTATCTCCTCACTTTTTTTCTGACCTGCTCGGATTTTCCGACACCTCTTAAAGCTCGTGTGATCAACCTATCTTTAGCATCATCTCCAGCTATCCTCTTGACCCCGCCATGGTTTGTGCCCCCTTTCCAACCCTGGGATCTCGACTGTCTTCTTCTTCCGTCCCTTTCACCTTTGCGCTCCACGCTGACATAGGGCCGTCACTACAGTTCCACAGAGGCTACGGGGGTGGCTTCGACCCCAACAACCCCGAGCACCTCTACCAAATGGCCCGCACCGGCCGCCGCGCCATCCCGCAGCGCTTCGATGAGTACTACCGGTGCTATCCCATGGCCATGGCTCCCGGCCCCGAGCGCCCGGAGCTCAACTACGGCTCGAAGATCTTCCTCCCGCCGTCCGCCCTCGACAAGGTCTCCAAGCTGCACGTCCAGTGGCCGCTGCTCCTGGAGATTGTCAACGGGGAGAAGGGCAAGCACTCGCACGCCGGCGTGCTCGAGTTCGTGGCCGAAGAGGGCCGCGCGTACCTCCCGCACTGGATGATGGAGACACTCGGGTTGGATGTGGGTGACATGATACAAGTCCGCACGACGAGCCTGGAGCTGGCGAAGCTGGTGAAGCTGCAGCCGCAGAGCGTCAATTTCCTGGAGATCTCGGACCCCAAGGCGGTCCTGGAAAAGGCGTTCCGGAACTTTGCGACGCTGACCAAGGGGGACGTGTTCAACTTTGAGTACAACGACGAGGTGTACTACGTGGCCGTCCTAGACGTGAAGCCCGAGACGGAGAAGATGGGCGTCAGCATGATAGAGACGGACGTCTCTGTCGACTTCGCGCCCCCCGTGGGCTACGTCGAGCCGGAGAGGCCGCGGCCCGGAGGTGCGGGAGGCAGCGGGACGAGCACGCCGGGAAGTGGCAGGGGAGGCGGTGTTCCTGCGGGAGGCTTGCTCCACCACCAGGGGACCATGGCGCAGGCCATCGGATACCACTCCATCGCGCCCAGCACAACCGCCGTGGGGCCCACGAACTTCGCCGGCGAGGGACAGAGGCTGGTTACGAAGAAAGGCGGGAGGGCGGCGGCTTCTGCCACGAAGTCTTCCACGCCGGAGAGCACGGTCACGGGGGGTACGGGTACGCCGGCTCCCTCCGTCGCCGTTCCTCGGCGCAATACGAATGGGCCCATCCCGCTCCGGCTGCCGCCCAATAAGCTGTTCTTTGGGTACGAAATCAAGCCGGTGAAGACGAAGGAAGACAAGGAGAGGGAGGGCAAGGGTAGCGGGAAGACCACCTTTGCCGGACAGGGACAGACTCTTAGGGGCGCATCCGCGAAGCCAAAGGGGCCCTCGGACGACGGGAAGGATACGAAGTCTTCTGGGCGAAAGCCTAGGTAAACACGGGTGTCACAGCTCAACAGAAGATGGTGGGCAATTGTGTGATGTATCGTTTTCTTTACTCAAAGGGGCGTTATTAGGTTTACGGTTGGGAGGGTTCTTCATTAGCGGTCGGAAATCAATCTCACAGATCAGGTTGCATCCTTAGATACCTTTGAGTGGCTACTTTGCTTCTGGAGAAGCAGAAATACGTGGGTTCCTCGATTTGTTCCTTGAACGCAAACTCTTTTGCCGGAGGAGTGTCCAGTATCACACACTAGACCAGGGCCTTCACTAGATACGTATCCAGGCCCTGAAAGGTCAATTGCATTCTTAATAACGAGGACGTGAGTGGGAGTACACCGCTTCCCAGACCGCTTCGTCACATCCTAGGTGCAAATCAGCGGCGAAGGGTTGGCTGGCATCAGGGCCAATCACCCGCGCAGCCAGCCCCGAGCCCATCGAGATGCGGTAAAGAGATGATCATCCCCGGCTTCAGCTGGATCCTTGTATTGCCGCATAGGTGTGCGCAAGCCGCCGACAGGCGGGATGATTGCAATCAAACATGACCCTCGACAATACTTCATAACTATCACAGCAAGTAGGGCTGGGACCAGTTAAGATTACTCAGATTATATGCAGCTGGCGTACGTGCGTCACCTTCGTCAAATACTATTCTCCATTTACATAGCTACCAGGGCAGCCCATCTCAAGGAGGCTGCGTATGGTAGCTGCAGGTTTGCTGCAGGATCTCAAGTAACATTTTCAAGTTTGTTTAACCAGAATCCGCCCGCGAACCCCAAACCACTTCTTTGAGCCTGTTTTTGATACCATGGCACCTGGAGATACCACAAGCAAAACGCGAAGCGCACTTTTCAAGAGGTTGAAAGTATAGCAGTTGTTCACGACTTGGTAAGGGGCTGTCCGTGCTGTTGCTTCATCAGGCCATACTTCTTGAGGCGGATAGCTGTTGTGTAAAGTCAGTAGATGATTCGCACAAGTGATGAGCCAAGAGTTAATAATAATCGTACCCTGGATGGCAATGAAGCCAGACGTATCCATGGGTGAGAAACCCTCAAGCGAATCCATCGAGGCATCCCTAACTAGTGTCAGCAAGCGCCCGCTAGCTGGCCGGCGAAGATGGTACAGCAGAGAGAAGAGAGATGGAACGGGGGCACTCACTCCTGGCTGTAGAGGTTGCTAGCGTCGCTGGAGCGACCAAGCACGAACGCCTAAGACATTGGTGTCAGCACCT
>JAXQGT010000572.1:0-10564 GCA_037040375.1 Basipetospora sp. M8501
TTCGCAGATGGGTGGGAAGATGCGAGGATTTGAGGCATCTGTCAGCGAGGATGGGAGGCGGGAGATGCGAATCGGAACACTAATGGGCTGGGAAAAAAACCAAGTGGCTTGAGTGTTGGGTTCGGAGTATCTAGCTTGGCGTCTAAAGTCGATTAATGTACTCTTAGGTATACTGACCAATGGTAGCCTGATTCTATTACTACCTTATGACTACGTTCAAAAATAAACCTCGCACTACCTTGTATCACACTGGAGCTACTTAGTGCGTAACCTGCGCCTTCCTGATGCAGTGAGGTGGTCTCGCAGAAATGATTTGTCATCCGGCAGAGCATTCCACGACACTTAGTGGAGTGTTTTGAGGTGCTCTTAACAGAAATCGGTTCTCATTGGCTAAAAAGAGGTAGCGTGGGCTTACTAACGACTCCACTAGTACGGCTTACTAGTGTGTACACTGTACACTCCAGTGTCAGTGTATGATGCCGTCATCCGTCGAATGCCAGGTGCATTTGATTTTATTAGCTGGCTCTCGCTAATAAGGAAGGTACAGTGTCGGGACTTTGTGTGGTCTGATTCCAGCCGTGAGTTAAGCACTCACGTTTCTCCGTGGATATAGTAAACACTACTCCGTAGATACCCAATGCTAAGATACTACAGGAAGCCCATCACTGCATTATAAGCTGTGGCAGAAGTGTGGCAGCTTCATGTCGAGGATGTGTGGGCAAGTGGTGGTCCGTGTGTGGATAGATTCTCGCACCACACTCCTCTGTGCCTTGGTGTTTATTGCGCACCTGATGAACCAGCTTGACTGCGACCTCACCACCCTTGTACATAGGCTGGCCTTGTCAGTTCTGAGCACACCACTCTTCAGGTCCCGAATCGCGCTGTCCAAGTTGAAACAGATGCCTCGGCATTCTGTAACTTCTTCGCTTTCTTTACTTGCGGGGAAACCTAAGGACTTGCTTGGCCCTGCCAACCTATCTAATAGATCTGGCCCATTGAAAACCAACATCCCTCTCGCAACCCGTCGTCGAGACTCCAATGTTTAGACCTCGCCCTTTCTTCTTAGCGACCCAGACCAGATACATACCCTTACAGAGACCACAGATCATGCAAGTAAGAGTCATGTCCGGCAACCCGCCCAAGTTCTCCGAGGGCTCGGACCCGGCCGTCCTCTGGCCCATCCTCGACGGACTCACATCGCGAAACGACTTCCCATGGCGGCTTACACCTAGCGGTGAGGGTATCGAACGGTCATTCAGGTTCAAAACCTTTGCGAAGACATGGGTGAGCTCATAATTCTTCAGCAGGTGAGATATTGGGGAAGGGATTGATGCTACTGATGCTAAGATCCAGGGGTGCAGGACTTCATGACCTCAGTCTCGCTGCAGTGTAAGGTGAAGAATCACCACCCTGAGTGGTCTAATGTAAGCACTCACCTTCCGCGATCAACGACACCCTTACCAATGATCCGCCTTCTTATCCCCCGCCCTTCAGCGTCGTTTACATAACCAAGGGCATTATGCAGCCTGTGCCGTTGAGACAACCAGTATCTCACCCTCTTCTCGCTAGGTGTTCAACATGACGTTCATCCGCTGGACGACACATAACCCCAAAGGCCTATCGCTGCAGGACCTTGCCATGGCAGCGCAATGCGATGAACTGGCAAGGCAGTTCGGTGAAGTCGTCCCTGAAGACAGCCAACAGCCGCACTCTACGGCGGCAGATCTAGTTGGTAAAGCTTCCATGGCCGCTGGAGATTGCTGCACGCGGAAGAAGTGAGAGATGAACTGTTGAAAACGATAAGATAGATGTCATCTCATTCATCATAATGTATTATTAAAAAGCGGTCGTACACTAAGGACCAGATATTATGTGCAATGAAGAGATGCCAAAATGAGGAGCTTCTTGTCCCCATGCAGTTTCCCAACGCCTCACCACCTCCGTGGACTGACTCGAAATATTAAATCCTTCGGAGATTCCTTTCTATCGTTGACCACACCCATGGTTCTTGCTGCGCCCACTCAAGTGGTTGGTGAGTAGGAGTAGTCCATGGCTCTATGCCGCTATGTGCAAGGCGTGGTGCCGCTTTGAAAGATTGCCTGACACGATCCGACAGGTCGAAACAAGGCAGCCCCCAACTCATGTCTCTCTGGGTACTAAAGATGGAGAGCCACGTTTACTCGGACTTCTTGGCCTTGAGGGCAGCAAGCTTCCTCTCCCTGCGCCTCTTGCGGGCCCACTCGTAGGCCTCGGTGTCGAAGATCTTGTCCCACCACCTGAAGCTCGAGGCGTAGTTGCCGATGAACTTCTCGTGGTGGAGGTCGTGGTGGTCAGCACCGGCCCAGAAGGGCAGGATGCGCCTCAGGCTCCAGGGGAAGTCGTAGCCGCTGTGTGCGTCGATGGCCTGGAACAGGCGGGCGACAATCCAGAGATACATGGTAACAAGGTGTAGGTCGCCTGTCAGGTACACCCAGAGGGCTGGCGTGCCCACGGTGCCGACGCCGAGGAGCATGACCTCGATCGGAGACGCGTACTCAGCAGCCAGTCCGAAGGGAGCGGAGTAGTAGTGGTGCATCTTGTGGATCGCCTTGTAGAGTGGGCCGTAGTGGAGGCCGCGGTGGAAGAAGTAGTGCCAAGCATCCTCAATGATAAAGAATATGATGATTTGAGAGACGATCTTCCATAGGGGCGGGAAGGGCACGCCGTAGTCCATGCCGCAGAAGTGAGCAATGGGGTGGAAGAACCAGATTTGGGGAAGCTCGACGGTAAAGTGGCTGAGAAGGACGATAGAGGCGCAGTGGACTTGTTCTCTCCACGTGGGGATCTTGGTCTAGAGAGTAGGCGGCTAATTAGCAACCACTCAGTAGGTAGTATACGCGTCAGAAAAGGGAGCATAGGCTCACCTTTTGGATCTTGTACTTGTCAAACCATGGGATCATGCCGATGATGATCCACGGTAGGGAGCGACCGAAATAGACGAGCTCGTGCATCGTGAAGCTCAAGATGCCCGTCGCAATGGTGTCGTTCTGCATCCAAAGATACCAAGCCTACAAGCACCCCTTGTCAGCTAATATCCACCTAGGATGGGAAAGCGCGCTTGTTTTTCAGATGCAAATGGGGCAGGAGAGCGACGTACAGCCCAGAGGCGCTCAACGCTGTTGAGCTGGACATTGTATTTTGAAACCTCGTCGAGTAGGCCGAAATACGTCTCCTGCGTCTGGTTCAGCTGCAACGTGGTCGAGCCGCTACATCAATAGATACATGTTAGCTCGTCGATACGCAATGAACGGGTTTGGCATTGCGGTGGATTGTGTGAACATAGGTTGTAACATACACGAGGGCTTCCATGGCGCTGGCTGCGAAAGGGGGTTCGCGGGAAGGGTAAAAAAAAGTCGACCAGCGTCGGAAGATGGCTGAGAGATTTGAGATATTGGGACCGTTGTTGTGAGTTGAAGCCCTCGAGGAACAAGCAAAAAAGAGGACTCGGACGCCGACCGAGGGAATGAGTATGTAAAGGGAGGGAGTGGCGAAGGGGCGGCGATTCGGGTGTAGAGGCAAGAAATCGACGACGGCTCGGACAATTCAACCAGGCCAAGAGCGTTGGGGAGCCCGTGATTTTATCAAGATGACCGAAATTTGTTGCGGGACTGGGGATCTAGTCGATGTGGTGCCCCCCTGCTCAGTTTCCTGGTCGGTCCCCAATCACAGGCTCTGTTCGACGTCGAAAAACAGGGGTAGCGGGGGTGGTGCCAGAATGGGGCGAGAGCTTGCAGGCCCTTGCCGGTTCCGAGCCCCACACGACCTTGAAACCCGAATACGAGTGGTAGAAGCAGCTGTGGACAGGTGGCAGCCAGTTGGAAATAAGCAACGGTCTTTCACTCATTACTACTCGCGTCATATCGGACGAACCGGCAACGTCTATCGCCATCTCAAGAGGTCCAACATGCGCCAGTACGACTGATGAAAGCGTCGCACCTCTCTCCACTCTCGCCACTTTATTTCCGAGCTCACTGCACAGCCTCCTGTTGACGCTTCCTGTTCGGCGAGTGTTCATCCGCCCCGCGTGAGCTTCGTTCATCGCTGCGGTGAGCCTACTCTTCCCACCTTGCGAGAACAGCCCACGTCACTGGCAGTTCCTTCTTCTTTTCGCCCTAGCCATCCGTCGACGACGCTTCCGGATGCCAGCCAGCCGGCTCACGCTATGGGTCCCTCGCCTACGGGTCCCACCCACCCCGCTTGCCAGCCAATGGCTTGAGCCACCATCATCAGCCAGGCGTGTTGGTTTCCCCTGCCTCCTCTGTCGATTATCTTCCTCCAACGCACGATGGGGCAGCACCCCGCCTAGCCGGAGTTCTAAGCTCCCAGGCTCCGGCCCTAGCTCCACATCCTCACCTTCACCCTCCCCTCGAGCTGCGCCGGTCGCCGGTGCCAGCACCTCCATCTTTGACCAACTCTTCCCCTCGTCCAGTGGAGGGGCATCAAACTGGGGGCGGGAGCCGGAAGATGTCGGTGTGCGGTCGAAAGCTGGCAGGCGTGAAGACTTCTCAGCGACGGAGCGCTTCCCTTTGGAGGACCAGGATGCACCGGTGAGGAGGGATAGAGGAGACGTTGAGCGCGAGAGGTGGGGAGACAGCGCGATGCTTGTCGTGACGAATGGGAGCAGGTCGACGTTACCCAGCGACTTCTACCGCGTTGCTCCCCGGGGTGTGCACCTCGACGGCGCAGCGTGGTCGACGATGCAAGGTTCGTGGGAAAAGCCCTCCCCCTCTCTTCCGTGCTCATTGCCGAGTTAGAAACCCGTGCTAACAGACTGGCGCAGCCGTACAAGGGAGACGTCAGGACACGGCGGAACCCATGGACAGGTATTTCCTCCGCTTCCTGTCGTCCTCCGAAGCCGTCGCCTACAAGGCCGAGCTGGAGCGCCTTGCAGCCACTAGCCGTCCCAAGCCCTCATACTCCACGCCGGTCTCGTCCGCGTCCCCATCCGCGCCGCGCCTCACCTTCTCCCCGCCGGACAGCGCGAGCATGACGGTGGAGCTCGTCCAGGACCCCGCCTCTCTGCGCGGCGTCGTTGGGGCCCGCCACGTGCAGGCCGTCCTGCGTGGGGGCCTGGACGCCAGGAACATCGTCTGTATCAGGCTGGATGGGCACCAGCTTACCGTGCGGGAGGTGCGAGGGCTCCTGGCGGGCGACGCTGAGAGGCGGATGCTGCAGTGGAAGCTCAACACGAGGTGGGGGAACAAGGGTCTCGCCACGGCTTTGAAGAGAGACGAGCACGCGTGGCGACGTGGGGCTGGTTCCAGAGGCGTAATGGGAACGGAGGCGGCCCCTGCCGCGAAATCGGACGACACTTCCGATTCGCCCAGCGCGCCGCCCCCGCGAGAGGATGTCTTCTCAAGGTTCTTCCTCTCTTTCCACTCGGTGCATGATGCGAGGCGGTTTGTCCGTCTGTGGCACAGGCGGACGGCCAGCATCAAGGGAGATGACTCTAGAATTTCAGTCATCAACGCGTCGTTAATATGGTAAACGGGTGCTGGACTCCCCTTTCCATGGGTAACTCTTATTGTACGATAATCGGAACTAGAGTAGAATCCTAGGAGTGTAGATGAACGGACGTTTATGAACCAGCGAACAGCCACCTCTGGGACTGCATTTAATGTCATGCGGAAGGACATGATCGACGTGTATGTATTAGAATCCCAGATCGAAAAGCCAACAAACTCCAGCCCGGACATTGATCTCTCTCTCTCTAAAAAGTAATAAGAAGTACAGACGCATCAGACCCCGCTATGAGAGCAAAAAAGAAACCGGGACATCAATGACTTGAGTGCCATAGTCCAAGGAGTGGTCCCCATCACAAGCCGGTTTGGACCATGTTCCCTCCTTTGTGGGCACTATCCGCCTGCTCAGACTTGATACTCGTCACTGGCCGTGCGCTCTGTGGCCTTGGTCTGCCCTCTTCCCCGTTGTCGCCGATACCAAGCGGCCTCGTCCTCTTTGTCATAGCATTTGCCTCCCAAATTCCCCCTCCCCCCAATACCGGGTAGCGAGACCCCGGCATTTGCCCAGCAGCCATCCGGATCTCCCGGCCGATCGAACTAAGTGAGTCTCGAGAATGTGGACAAGGCCGTATGTGAAGTCGTTTGTTTCTTTGGGTTGTTTTAGCAGCACTTTCCGCCCATGCCGGACCCACTCTTCTCCGCAACGTTGACGCCTCCGTCGGCCTGCTGGTCGTTCTTCGCGTTATCGACGAGTCGCTTCTTGATATCGGCGGCGAGGCTGTAAAAGGCCTTGTCGATGTTGATGTTGCTCTTCGCGGAGACCTCAAGGAAGGGGATGCCGAGCTCGTCGGCGAGGGCCTGACCCTGCTCGGTAGACACGACTCTCTTCTCTTCCCAGTCGCACTTGTTGCCGATGAGGATCTTGTGGACGCCCTCACTGGCGTGCTGCTCGACGTTGGAGAACCACGTACGGATATCTGGGGAAGGGTGAGAAAAGGCGCTGTCAGCTATACTAGCTTGGGTGGAGGGGGATAAAGTTAGGTAAGTTACTCACTATTGAATGACCTCTCGTCAGTGACGTCGTATACCAGCAGGATACCCATGGCACCGCGGTAGTACGCCGTAGTGATGGTCCGGAACCGCTCCTGGCCCGCCGTATCCCATATTTGCAGCTTCACCCGCTTGCCGTCGAGCTCGATGGTCCTGATCTTGAAGTCGATGCCGATGGTGGTGATGAATGAGGGGGTGAAGGAGTCCTCGCTAAAGCGCAGCAGACAGCACGACTTGCCGACGCCGGAGTCGCCTATGAGAAGAAGCTTGATCTATTGAGGCCACATATGTCAGTGGAGCAGGGAAAGGGAGGTGGGACATGATGGCTGGAGGCGGGAATTCCTGCGGCGGTGAGGGCGGGGAGGCAGGCCGGGATGTCAAGGGGGGTAGCGTACGAGGAAGTCATAGTTGCGAGTGTTACTCGACATGGTGGCGGCACGCTCAGCGACTTGTTAAGGGGATGCGATGCGATCGATATTCCGTCGAGAGGGAATGCGTGGGTTCGGTTGGCACGGATGGAATGGTGCTGCAGGAGTATCTAGTGATGAAGGCGCAGGGTTAGCGGGATAATCCGACAAGGGGTGGAATTGATCGGGCGGTGACGATTCTGCAGGACAAAAATGCGCCCCAGGACAGTGACGATCTGGTACACCATACTAACTTTGACGTTCAAGCTTGGTTCTCAATGCGCCTCGCGGAATACGCGTCCCGGTATTGTTGGTTCTATGAAGTAGAGACTCGTACCAATAATATCCGACGACTTCTTTGGAAAAAGTGGCAGCAGTCGGCTTAGGGGAGGGAGAGATTGAGGGATTGATGCCGGACGGTTTCAGTGGTCTGGTCAGAAGGCGAGGTCGATTATTTGGCTGCCTGGTGCACACCCTCATCGGCCTAGGGTGCTCTGGCCGGAAGTGTACGAAAGTAAGTACCCTACAAAAGTATTGATCCCAACGACTGCTGCAGTGCATGGACCGAGTGGGAGCCGGCTGTTCACATTGATCAATTGATCAGTCTGGGGGCCACGGAGAAACTGAACATGACGACTAGACTCAATGGAGATGGCGATTGACGTTACGCTGCCGTCACCGTGACCCAGCTACAGTGCGCTAGAAGTTGAAGTCGCAATGGAATCAATTGATATCATCAATGAATATCTGTGTAGTGTAGGTGAATGTACTACACCGTGATACCAGTGCCACCAGACTTGACAACACAACCGAAGTACTCATCGTCATCTTCACCACCTGAAGTTCGAGGGAGAACTTCAAAGGTCCAGATCAAGGGCCATGTTTTAACACAGTTTAATTGATGGTAAAGTTGTGTTACATCAAGAAAAGCTCTTGGTAGCACATTTGATGCCATCGACCATTGCGAGCCTGCACTGTGATTAGCGACGTCATCGATCAGCGGGAACAAGCACAAACATGCCAATATGCGTGGAACAGCCTGGAATATTGTCCAATGCGAGCCGTTTTGTTTTTTTTGGCATGTCCAGTCCAGTCCAGTACATGTACGCGAATGATTTGGTTCGATGTTTTGTTCTAGCGTCCCATAGTGCAGTCGTTCCAGTCTCGTCCTCATACGACGGGCAGCCAGCACTAGAATTGCACGTGCTGTGCTGGTTGTGTGGCAGACTCTGGTGGTAACGATCTGATCCACTTAAATAATTCGAGCTTCCAGTCGGCTTCACGCAGCTTCGCAGTCCCTTCGCCAGCCCGGTCCATAAACCATTTTGGTGCTGACCTGACTTTGCTTCGCATCATTGTCACTATAGTCAGCTCCAAGTCAACAACACAGTAGCTCACTCGGGCCACTCTCTACAATCGTGTCGAATCTCGAACCTCGACTCTCGATTATCGCCGCTCTGTGTCGTCTGCCTCTCAACATCAAACTGTGCTCCCTTCTCTAGCTACGGTTTCCAGCTCTCAAACTCCACCAAAACAACCTCGCCGCCCTCCCGATCTCGTGTTCTAGCATGATAAACCTCGCCTAGCCACTCCATTGCCTCCATCACCCACCGTGAGAGTACGCTTCCTTCGCCAGAGCTTCTCATGACTGGATCGAGGGAGCTGTCGCATGACCTGATCCCGGAGCTCTCACCGTAATCATGTCCGTGATAGGCGAGTAGGTAGCCGTGCGAGGCCCCTTCCAACACAGCCGTAGAGATACTAACAACACTCCCGCATGCAGCCGCGTCTGGGCCATCAATACACAGCTCAACCTCATCTCACGGGACCACGACCTCTTTGTTGTCACCGACGATGAGCAGGTCTCCCTCCAGGAACAGGGAGTTCTTGTCGCCAGTGCCTTAGAGTCGCCCCGCGTGACCGAGCTAGTCCGCATAGTGAAGGCCCTCTCCACTCCCTCGTCGTCAGATCCCCTCCTACCGACCTGGCGAGTCGAGCAGCTCCTCACCCAGTCCGAGCTAGCCACCACTCATACCCCGCGGTATGCCGCCGTAGAGGCGCCCCCGAGCGACCAGGATGCCGAATATCACGGGAATCCCTTCGAGACGGAGATCGAATGGCTCTTGGTGGCCAAGGCCACCATGCAAGTCTACGGTGCTATGCTCCAGGCCCTCATCGACCAGAACATCTCCCTCGACGACCACCTCTGGTACTGGGATGACATCTCCCGGTCCTATCGCCGCGGCGCCATTCTCTGGCTGCAAAAGTCGCCACTGCGCTTGTGGGACTTCACGATGGACGTCTACCGGGAAAGCACCCATCGTATTCGCCGCATATATACTCCCGAGACCCCATCGGGCTCTGACGACGAATTCAATGGCGAGGTTGTAGTTGCCGGAAACGGGGTTGTACCCGCTACATCCCTGCCGCTTTCGCAGCGGTGGAGGCAGTTCTACGAAATTGTGAGGGCGACCGTGCAGGATCGATCCCTGGTTAACATCCAGGATCGCATTCTCTCTCCTATCGCCTTATCCCAGGCCGAAGCGCGAGACAAGGCGTATCAGATTCGCCGGCTGAAGGAGAACATCGCGTGCGGCGTCGGTGCCCTTGTACATGAGGGCCTGGACTTCAACAGAGGAGACTGGAAGGATGTTCTAGAGCGGAGCATATCGCTGATGGAGACTATTATGGTGCAGACGGCTAACATCGATGGCACTGTGTCGGACTTTGAGGAGGGGATATTCCGGTTCGTCGATAACGACCCCGAGCTGGCGAACCACGTCGACGACGATCCCAGTATACCGCCCCGCCGCCTTGCAAGCCGACTACTCAACGTCCTGATGCACCGCATGCCGCGGCAAGAGGCCGACGTCAAATCCGTCATCCACACCTACGGCCGGCCCTCCTTCTGGGTCCGGTACTGGCTCCCAGCCGCTGTGGGGCTACTCTCGTCTAGCGTGATCCTTCGCTTCCTGACCAGGAGAAAGGCCGACATCATCCAGTGGATTACGGACTTAGGACTGACGGTGCGCGACTTCTGGAGCAACTGGGTTATCGACCCCGTGCGGAAGGTCGTGCGCACGATACGGCACGACGAAAACCGCGACATCGCGCTCATGAGTAGGGACAGCTTGCGCGCGGACCTGGAGAGCCTCGAGCGCATGGTCGTCGACTTCGCCGTCGACAAGCCGCACTTTGCCGGCGTGGGAGGGTCTGCGGCGTCGACGCTTACGGAGTCCCAGATCGCCGAGATCCGCTCCCGAGTCGCGCAGGGCGACGTGACCCCCGTACTCAGGGCCTACGAGAAGGATCTGAAAAGCCCCCTACTGGGCGCCGTCAAGGGTGACCTCGTGCGCTCGCTGCTCATCCAGGTGCAGAAGAGCAAGGTGGACATGGAGGTGGCGCTCAGCGGCATCGACGCGCTCCTCAAGAGCCAGGAGCTGGTCTTCGGCTTCGTCGGCCTGACGCCTGGAATCCTGGTCTCGGTGGGCGTGTACCAGTACCTCTGCGGGGTGATGTCCGGGCGCGTGGGGCTCCGGCAGCGCGATCGGGCGAGCAGGACGATACGGTGCGTCCGCACTATCAGCAGGATGCTCGCCAAGGCGG
>JAXQGT010000573.1:0-10594 GCA_037040375.1 Basipetospora sp. M8501
CGGGGGCTTCGACAAGAGATGTAGGCCTGTCTGGGGGCCGAACTCTTTTTGGTTCGTTAAATACCGCTTAGATGGTGCCGGGGTGATTTCCGGAAGTGTGACACTAGCACTTATGTCTGAGTGCTAAGCATTGCTGAGCATTTTGCTTTACCTGACGGTTAGCAAAGAGGAGAGTAAAGAAGTGTAAAGCTTCTCCCTTCAATACATTCAAATACCTTGCGAAATCTCAATTAATAAGGGAGGCTGCGTTCTCCTAGAAGGTTGTCGACGGCATTGAGTGTTTTTTGCTTCTCTAGGGAAAGACTACACAAAGAGATTGCTCGGGGTCAGTCGTGGCAGTAGTTAGGAAACCGAGTCGCTCCACTCCCTACCCTCGAAGGTTACATGGATGAATACGCGTTCAGGGCAAGCTGGCCGCCCAGGTGCGCATACAGCACGTTGCTCCCGGCCGGGATCTCGCCACTCCGGATCAGCGCCATCATCCCGGCCAAGCTCTTTCCCTCATATACAGGATCCGTGATAAACCCTTCGGTGCTCGCCCCAAATTTAATAGCCTCGATGGTCGTCTCGTCCGGAATGCCATAGGTGCCCGCATGGAAACGCTCGTCCAAGATGATATCCGTCTCTGTAATGTCCCCATCCTCCAGTCCAATCTTCACGCCGGTGAACTTGGCGATGCGGAGAACCTGGTCGAACGTCTGCTTTGGCTTCGCAGACGCGTCAATCCCGATGACCTTCCTCCGTTGCGCCCCGAGCTTCTCCGCGAGCTTGAACCCAGCCACCATACCCGCCATAGTCGACCCCGTCACGGCACACACAACAATCGTGTCGAAAAACACCCCGAGCTCCTCTTCCTGCTGCTGAACCTCAAACGCCCACCGCGCGAACCCGAGCCCGCCGAGAGGATGGTCTGACGCCCCCGCCGGGATGTAATACGGCTTCCGCCCCGCGCTCTCGAGCTCCTTGTACAGGCTCTGGAGGGTCTGCTTGTGCTCGATGCCGAAGGGGGACGAGTCTGTGCGTACGTCGGCGCCCATGAGGCGGGAGAGCTGGATGTTGCCGACTTTGCCGTAAGCGGGGTCCGCCCAGTCGACCCACTTTTCCTGGACGAGCGCGACGTGGAGGCCGAGTTTAGCGCCGACGGCGGCGACTTGGCGGGTGTGATTCGACTGTACCCCGCCGATGCTTACCAGTGTGTCGCAGCCCTGAGCGAGGGCGTCGGCGGCGAGATATCTGCGATTCTTAGGGGTTAGTGCTCTCCCTCAGATCAGTAGCACGGCTAGTCTTTCAACAGGAGGATAACGCAACTCGAGTTTTCGCGTCTTGTTCCCGCCGTAGGCGAGGCCCGAGTTGCAGTCTTCTCTCTTGGCGAAGATGTTGACTTTGCCGCCGAGGGCCTCGGACATGCGGGGAAGGGCTTGGATGGGCGAGGGGCCGAAGAGGAGATTCTCCCTCGGGATGCTTGCGAGAGGCATGTCCATATTCTCTTTTGTACGGGGTATAAGGGCTCTTGAAGTCTGATGTCAAGTTCGGGTGCCCTTTGGGGAAAATGCCTTTCTTCTAGAGATGGACTGGGTGTTTCGGAGAGACCGAGTAAACGCTGCCCTTGAAGTAGTGGAGTTGAATCCACCCCTGGTTCCTCTTCGGCGAGCTTTGAGCAGTGCCGGATGGAAGATAAGGTACTCCACAACAGGGTATTGTCCGAGGCTACCCGTCACGTAAGCGTGTCTTGCAGAATCATCTCACGGTTCGTATTGTCCGGAGCAGGTTACCCGTACAAATCATGGGAGACGGTGACTGGCCCTCCTACGTACGCGGAAAGACATATGGGTCGGCTTGGCGCCAAGCGAAAGAGTCCGCCGTTCACAGTGTCTCTTGACAGACCCCGCCTAGTCTAAACGAGTTGCCCGGAACATGCTTGAGCATTGTGCTAAAGCCCGTATGTTTACAGTCGTAACTCAACCGAGACCCAGAAGTAGATATGCGATGACCGAAATAGCGTTGTGAACATGGTAAAGTTGGGCCTTTCTTCAACAGGAGCCATCACGACTTGTCCGATTCATGATGTGCGAACGGACGGAACGCCAGGACCCGGATCTTTGTCTCGCTCTTCCTTTCTGCAGCTACAGAATACCCATGTCCAGGGGATGTGATAATTTTGAGACATACTAGCCTTCAAAAGAATGTGAGGGCTACTACATGTAGGGTTTTCATCTCGGACGTGTATCCCGAGTATCACCACACAGAACTCTAATCCTTCACACGCCAGGTGAGAGAAAATAGTATATCAATTCACGGGAACTCCAGGTTCTTTGACATCTACATTACTTCGGGCTACTCTTTCTGCGGCAAGTCTCCGGATCGAGTCCCTATGCTTATCTTGGGTGAGATCCTACCTACTAAGTAGGTCCAGCGCGTCAGATAGATGCTGGCCTGCAGCCTCTGAACCAATTACTGTCGGCTCTCCATCCCGAAACTACCGTCCGGATTATCAGGCGGCGTCGATGATTCCGAAGAGATCAGACTCTATCCACTCGGGCCCAGATTTCCGTCGGTCACCTGTTTGTACACATTGAAGATAACGGCCAGGCACGAATACGCAAAATGCGCAGTGGCTTTAGCCATCTCGTGCTGTTGGGAGCATGGAGAGAGTTATTTTTGACCACTGACCGGCCCCCTTCCCAGCTCACAAGAGCTTCGGCAGATGGATTCGGAGCCAAATGTGTCCGGATAGTCCCCCAGTCCAAAGTGTGCCAACGTTGACAGACAACCCCGGGAGTAGCTATTTCCGGCGTAGATGTCACAGTTGCGATCGTTGACCACGTCTTAGTACTTTTAGATATTGCGATACAGGTAGCCCTAGGGATATTATCTGGCGGACGGCTCGGCTACGGCAGGCTTGTCTTTTTACTGGCTCCCTCGCCAGGTAATATTACAAAATGGAATTGATCTGCGATTCTCTGGAGTAGTTTCCCGCTTCGATAAGGTTGCCGACTTAGAAACAATATCAACCCGTCATTGAGTTTATAACTGACACAATATCACCTTTGTAGCTATGGGCGAGGGGAAGGGCAATTGTGTTCCCCCTAACTTTGAGTCAACTTCCACGAGCAGAGAATTTCGCAAAAAGGTATCACGTCCAGAATGCACTCGCTGCTATATATTCAACGAGCCTCGAGTACCCGCACTTCTACGATCTCCTTCCCTCGCGTTGAATCAAGCAGCCAGGCGGAGGTCCATAGATACAGATTAAGGGAGTTCAAGTATTATCAAACCCCTGCGAGTCAGTTAACCCCCTCCCCGGATAGGGCGAATAATAGTTCATCGAATTAACCGGCCTGCAGGCTCTAAACAGGAGCGACAACTCCGGGGGGTGGTCAGAACGGTACTATAGTTCCCGAAACTATGTCCTATCATCGCGCTTCTTCAGGTGCCACAGAGCAAGACACTGTATGCAGGGCAAGCCGCCCGAGTCAAAGGTTCGGTCGGAACCCCTCGTACACTGCTAAAGATAGCACAGCAGTATATTGGCTTCACTTCACGGTAATATCATAAACCTCGTTCATGAGGTCGTCCGATACTTAAAAGAGAGAGACTCACAAACAAGATATAAAACCGAGCCCATCTTTTTCAACAACGTCGCATCTTGAGAGAAACCAGCAGTCACAGCCATGAAGTCAATGAAGCTTCAGATAGTCCTTTATTTCTCCCTCGCCCTAGCGGCTGGACCCGCCGCTCCCTCACCACTATCAATCGAACCTCCCAGCGAATATGGCACCGGAACCGAGTATCCCGTCGCCGAAACTTCCACCGTTGGAACCGCCAATAATGGTGATTACGACGAAGCGCCACCACAGCCGACGATCGAGCCGTCATCCCACTCATCAGATGACGACACTGCTGTGGACGAGTGGAAGACCCTCACTCTGACCAGGGGCCCGCCCATGTGCACGAAGAAGCCCGACCATTCACCTACGAAGAAGCCTTGTCCCTCGCCCACCACCAGTGTCACGACTACCACGACGAGGGCGACGAGGACCAGGCCCAGGATTCCCTACGGGCATATCAGTGCGGATGGAACATATACTCACCGGTTGACATGGAGGCGGTGTGAGACATCCACGCCAAATGTATTCTGAACTGTTTCCCTATCACGCGATTCATGTCGTGTTGTATGCGACTATTTGATAATTGCATATTCAGAGGATTTCCATCTCCCAGTTTCAAAGAGCCTTCGTAGAAAGCCATCCGATTTGTGCCTGAAACTACACACTCGAGAGCCAGGTCAAAATAGCCCGAGACATCAGTCCATCGTCAAATCCCACCGCTGCATCCAGTGCCGGCTGAACATGCGCCTCCCCGTCACACACCGCTAAAACCCGATCCAGTCCACGTACATCGTCCCAGTTTGCCCGCAGCCTAGTAACCGAGACCTCTGTAGCCTCTAGATAGGTTTCGTTGAACTCTAGGCAGCTGTCTAGTAGGGTTTCTGCGGTACCTATCGTGGCCATGACCTTGCCCACAAGACCATCCTTCCGCCCTGTGACTCTAGCCCAGACCTCAGCTGCCCCGCCGCCCCGATGCAAATCTGCCCAAACTTCCTCTTCTTTCGCCCCCCAAGCCCCTAAGAGGCTGATCACTGTGTGCCTCCGTAGGTAATCTTTGGCATCGTTCGTTTCGAAGCTGGCGTGCTCTACGCCGAGGGTCGTGAGCGGGCTCACCAGAAGAGCGGCACGGAACTGCTGCCCCGCCAAGTCTAGAGGCTCGCCGTACGGCGAGTGTTTCGCAATGTGGCAAAGTAAAGAGCAGACTAGGTGCGCACCAGCACTATCCCCGGCTAGTATGATATTATTCGCACGAAGCGAAGTCTTGTCCAAGAGATGCCGTAGTGTCGCTATCGCCTGGGCGAGTTGCGCGGGGTAAGGGTGCTTCGGCGCGAGGGCGTACTCCAGGAAGACGACCTGTCGCGCCTTACACGCCTCCGCACAGCGGAGAACGAAGGGCATGTGGCCCGCCGCGCGGAGGGGGTTGACATATCCGCCGCCGTGGAAATACAGCAGAGTCGGCCCATCTGGAGCGGAACCGGCCTGCGTGACGAAATGCAGTGTCGGGGCGGGGATCTCACGTTCACCTCTGTAATCGATTTTAATAGGCTTCAGCGAGACTTCGCGGTGGGCGATGCGGTGTGCCTTGCAATAGGCTCTGATCCCGTCGCCGGTCGAGGTACGGCGGGCGGCGCGGAAGAGCTGCGTCGGGGTAAAGGTTGCCCTCTGGGCGCGGAGGAACAATAAGGCGAGTTTCTGGCGCCAGTGCAGGGGCTTGTGGTTGCAGAAGACGAACGTGAAGAGGAGCCGCGCGACTGGGATAGGAGTTAGGGCGAACCTAAGGCGAAACGAGGAGGCATCTTCAGGGCCTTGGACTCACCGAAAACTGGTGTCAGGAGGTAGAATGACGCGCGGTCCCACAGAGTCGGAGATGCCGGGGGTGTTTGGAAACTCATGGTGTGCAAGCTTATGAGATGTGATGGACAGAATAGTTGAACACAGGTCAAGATGCCCCATGTATCAGATGAGATGCGGGAGGCTGAAGATGCTCGCCAACTATAAAGGGGTTACTGTCAGGTCCAAGTCTTCTTCGGAGCCGAGGCGATTCGCATGCGGGGTGACGCGTTCTATTCCCTTTTCAGTTAGCCAAGTGCTGCATCCCTTGATTATCGGAAATTCAACAGCCGAGATCAATCAACGTCACGAATGACACTGAGAACGACCCCGGGTTTTGTGTCGTTATGTATTACTGGCTGTGGTCTGCCTCATCGCTAATTCGAATCGTCCCTCATTGCACAACCCCATGGATCTCAATCTATTGCTGGCTCGACTCTCGGACGTTGGCGCCTCAGAACCCATCCGCACCAACACCAGTCTTGCCGAATCGCTACTGGTAGTAATTCTTCACGTTCGCTGAAGTCTCGTAAATTGCCCTCCGCAGCGGACTCTCAAACAGCTCCCGGATCTGGTCCAGGCCGCATCCGGCGTTGATAGCCAGCTGCAGCATGACACGCGCCTGTTCACCGCCTACATAGCTCGAGTAGATGCTACGACCAACCGTCAGTTCTGTAATCAGGAGAGACTGTTTGTCGCCGAGACATGGACGGCGAGGAGTCACTTACAGCACGTCAGGATGTATCTCCGGAACACCAGTCCCGGTCACGGGGCGAGCCACGACCACTGTCGGGATTCCCTCCTCGTAGAGCTTCACGCTGACTTCGTATGTGCTCGGGCTGACCCCGCCAGCACCGGGGCCCATGACGATGATACCCCTGCAAAAGTTGTGTAAGTCAGAAATTGGGTTGTACCCAAGAACGATGGGCGGCTATATACCTTGCACCATTATCCACCGCAGCCTGCAACAACGTCGCGTCAAATCCCTCTTTCCCAATCGTCAGTACTCTTGACATTGGGGTTATCATACACAAAACAAAACAGGGAGGCTCACGATGCGCGAAGAAGATAGCCACAGCGGGAAGAACAGCCGAATCCCCGAGCCTGAAGTGCGGCCTCCCGTTAGGATACGACGCCCCGAAGAAGTAAAACGGCTGCCCGCCCAGAAACGCCCCCAGCGTGCCCTGCTCGGGCGACATGAACGTGTCCGGCGCGTTGGCGTGCATCTTCGTCGTGTAGAAGACGGACGTGATGCGGTCGTTGAACACGACGAGCCCGCCGCGGTCGCGCGAGGACGGGGACGAAGCGGCGGAGACGGCCTGGTAGAAGTTTGAGGGCCCGTCGGGCGAGATGTACGAGTTGGGCCGCATGGCGCCCGTGGCTACGAATGGCTTGGAGCAGTTGAGCGTTAGGTCGACGCCAAAGGCCTACAAAATTTTGCATATTGTGTAAGTCTTTTTGATTACCCGCGTAAACAGTCCTCTGCAACCTCGGATACTCTTTCCCTGGGTAATTAATTTTGCTCTTACAGTCTCCTCGAGAGTGTTGGTCCCGTGTAGCATGACAGCTCCCACGATGTCCGAGTCCTCCGCGCAGAGGTGGCGGTTCGCATACCGACTGATGTTGAGGTATAGCGAAGAATTAAGCCCGGCGCTCCCTCCGCTGACGGGGAATTCGACGACGGCTAGTTGCGCAACGTCGAGAACCTCGGATACGTTGCCGATGAACTCGTGCGGCGTCGGGTTGTCGCCGCTGCCGTAGTTGATGTTGTCTAGCCGCCCGTAGACGGAGCCGCCCAGGATGGTCCCACCTGCGCTGTAGACGACGACCTTGGGCAGTGACGAGTTGGTCGATATCCACTCGAGGTCATCGGCGTTAGAGGAGCCTGTGAATAGAGTCGCGGCCCAGAGGGTCGAGCTCAGTAATGAGAAACGCATCTTTGAAGCCCTGCATGGCATGTCATCTCGAAGGCGTGATGTTGGCGAAGTTCAAGATTATATCAACAAAAACAGTAATAATAATAGGAAGGCTCACAGATGAACAAGCGGTGTGCTTGGTATCAGTGTATATCGGATCTCATGCAGTAAGACTCCTTTTTAATATCCGTGTGCTGCGGGCCGCGGTAAAAGTCCCCGTGTTTCTGGACCCTGGCAATATTAACGGCCATTGAGGAATTGACTTTACGGCCGGATGTTGTACAACCCAGAGGCATACACCACCCACGGCAGTCGCATAAATGATATAACAGGCAGACCTATTGATCCAATCTCCGCCTTTTCACTCGGCCATATTCAGTCTCAAGCATCTGGGCCTTCCAAATTTGGGCAACCATTGACCAGATAGGGGAGGTGATAGTTGGTGTTCTGCAAGGACGGTCAATGGTATCAACGGGCCACTTGTTGAATAACAGAGATCATTGACGTATCATGTTGCATAAAAGTTCCATGAGCTCGGAGACCCGGGCTCTTACTTAGTCGTGATCTAGATGCGGCGGCAGGCAGTCTCTTGCCAGAGGACTTGGTTATCCAAACGACGCTCAAGCCTGTGCCAAGTAGCGGGCTCTTCACTGGCCTCTCGCGAGTGGTTCTAAGCGAGAGCAAATATTAGGTGCTCTGGACCATGGTGAGAGCCTGGAGGATTTGGAGAGTTGCGAGGGCAAAAACCAAACATTATCCCGACGCCCACTGATTAAAACCAGCAGCTACTCGATATGGAGCCGAAGGGTGTGAACTTGGTCCGCTCTATGATCGGCGGGAGGGCTGCTAGTTCCATCTATCATACTGACTGCATGGGTGTTTGGTAACTTTCATCTCCCCGTTGGAGGTGGAGCGATGTTTATCATCTCTCCGTGCAGTCAGACTTGCTTCCCAGTGAGGCAAGCCCTAAGACGTAAGAATTTATCACATACTCAGTCAAATGATATCTAAAGCGTGTACAGTTTATCAATCGGCGGAACAAGATACTCGGCATTAAGGTCCGGCTATAGGTGCCACCGCAGGGCCCTACGTGGACTCTAGCGCCATCAGTCTAATGGCATTTGCGGAGCAGGAGCAGGCACTCTTGCGACATGCAATTCGGACATCTTTTAATCCGGGCACGATCTTGAGCTAGCAGACGTTGCAGTTCATAGAATTAAATGCCACAGGAAGGATCCCATTTCTGGTTCGGGAATCCGTAATGTCTAGAAATTGCCCGAGCAACTCAATTGCCGTTTCTGACAGTCGGGGCTGGTACAAGCATCGAGCAGACGCACATGAGATCACAGTATCAGTAGGGAACGGGAGCCTGATGTTCACTACTTCGTATTAACGAAGGGTGCATTGTGGCGCTCCAGCTGGGGCCTAACTGCTGTTGAATAACACGAGAACCCTGTCGGACATTGCTTTTGCCATTACGCGTTGCAAAAGAATATAAAAACTCCGCCAACGCACTGGTAGACAAGATGGGCCGGCGGGTGCGAATCTCTTATCGTTCTCTAAAACCCTTTATTACGTCTGCCCCGGTTGTCACTCCAAGGAAGATTCAGTTGATTATCTAGCGAGACTAACTGCTCGATATGCCTGTAGATAGCGAACTAGTAGCGTTACTCAACTTAAAACTCGGAACAATTAGGGACAAGCACGCTACAACACTAGAACCCACCCAGTCCCACGCCTTATCTCGACGCTAACTACTTGTACGATTTATCTCCAACTTTCATCGACTCGTTCGAATACTCACATGAGGAGATATGGCACAGCTTATAAGTTGATATGGTACCGAGATAACGACATACTCGATTCAAATCCCCAACGCCGGGTTCGGAGGCCCGGACGCGGGGTACCTTAACTTGCATAAAAGAAATCCCGTCGAGCCGCCAACAATACACTGAGCAATACTGTCCTTCTGCCATCCTCTCGTCTTATCATTATCTCAGTTGAGCGCTCATCGAGAAATCTTTCAAGATGGTCTTAACACTTCTCCTAACGTTCGCCTCCCTGGCCGTTACGACCGGGGCCTCTATAATCGAGCCCAGCCACAGAGCCCTCACCTGGAAGTACAACAACACCGACTTCTGGGCGCCCCTCCACCTCAAGTCGTCCGTCTATTACTCCCAGAGTCCCGGCGGCGAGGCCCCCGCATCGTTCAGCAAGCGCGGCTTCAAACCCAACGCCAACATCGCCTGCACCGTCCTCACGCTGCCCTCGTCCGCCTCCTCGCTCTCGGCCTCTGTCCTCGAAAATGTCATCGCCGGCTTCGCCATTGACGACGTCTGGAGTGCCGAACAGTTTCTGGATTGCCTCTACGTACAGAGCAGTGCCAGCGACGCTGCTCTTCCTATTGAGATGTCCTTCGATGACTTTCTCCAGAAGCACGGCGTGACCATGACCTTCGTATCCGACGCCTTCGACGTGGATGCGTACGAGGGGCCCCACACTTTCACCACGGTGTCCGCTGCCTGCAGCTTCCGCAACGGTCCCTACGTTGTCAGTCTTCCGGACTGCGAGGAGAGCACTCTTGGCGTGACGCCCGTGTACACTCTCCATGCAGACCACTACGAAGGTTCGTACCGACGCCACCGCCTGTATTTCTGTATGAGGCACTTCCATTCCTAACACCACCCGCAGCGTTCATGCAAGGCTCCTTGCCAGATAAGAGCACACCGGGCCACCACCAGCAGATGCAGGTCTTCCTCCCCGGCGCCCGCCTCCCCCACATCATCGTGCCGTCGCGCCTGTCCGCCACCCAGGAGGGCTCCGGCCCGCTCGCCGGCCTCCGCTTCGCTGTAAAAGACATCTTCCACATCAAGGGCCTCAAGACCTCCGGAGGAAGCAGAGCCTACTACCAGACCTACTCCTACCAAAACTACACCACGGACACCGTCCAGATGACCCTCGACGCCGGCGCGTCCTTGATCGGCAAGACCAAGACCATCGCCTTCGCCCTCGGCGCCCCCCGGAACGGCATGGAGGTCGACTACCCGGACCCGTGGAGCGCGCGCGGCGACGGGTACCAGACTACGGGTGGGAGCAGCAGCGGGTCCGGTGCGGCCGTCACGGCGTACGAGTGGGTTGACTTCACGCTGGGTTCCGACACGGGCGGCAGCGTGCGTTTCCCCGCGCGGTATGCCGGGTTGTACGGGTACAAACCTACGCACGGCGTGTTCAACACGACGG